>CAKAOI010045829.1:3195-35664 GCA_916701655.1 Sebastiscus albofasciatus | reverse complement strand
ACACACACACACACACACACACACACACACACACACACACACACACACACACACTAAACAACAGCAGTGATATTACATTCTTTTACAGACACACACCCATCTTCACAATACACAGCGATAACACCAAGAGCTGGGACATTAATATGAGATGCTGTCTCTTCCACGAACACACCGGAGGAGGTACAGTCTGTCTCTTATTTTTTTTTTATTTATTTTTTTTTTCTGTCTCTCAAATGGGCTATCTGCCATCTCCCAGCATCCTCTCCAACAGGGACAGAGGGGACACAAAACTGACGCATTTGAATTCAACTTTTACTTCTTCCATCTTAGAACACATAGCACTCTAGAAACAACAGCTAAACAGAACGTCAGCCTTTTTTACAATATGAAACAATGGCCCCAGTTGAAAATTGTATGAAAACAGCTTCTGGAAAAAAAAAGCACCATGGGCAGACTTATTGTAAGCAACCTGGGCCTAAACTACAAGCGCCCCCAAACAGCTATAGATTTATTATGATGTTTAGATGTGAAACATATTGAATCATGTTACTATTCTAACTCATTGTACCCTGAAATAAATTAGAAAAGGACCCCAAAGCACTTAAAAAATCTGCTACTGCTGTGTACTTCTCCTTCGGAGGAGGAAAACATTAGTACTACATTTACCTGACAGAGACATGTTACTGGTTACGTTGCAGATTCAGATTTGAAAATATGATGCATTATTATTCAGTAATAATTACTATCCAGAAGGGATGCACCAATACCACTTATTTTCAGACCGAGTACAAGTACAAGTACTTACATTTGGGTACTCTCCGATACCGAGTACCGATATGAGTACTTCTCTGTGTCAAAAGACCCTCGTTAACAGCCAGCTGGAGGGTGTGAGCGACACACGGGAGGCTGGGGAGTCCCGCATATGAGGCGGTGCGCCGCGACCGGCTCTAGGTCGGCTTGGAAAGGCTCGGGGCAAAGGTGCTTCCAGGGGCCGTGGCCAAAGCGTCACCGGAGCGGACTGTCTTTAGTGCGCCCCAACCGTGTCGTGCACCAGGGCGGGGCTCGGCCCACCCGACCTGTCTTGAAACGCAGACCAAGGAGTCTAATGCACGCGCGAGTCAGAGGGTGCAAGCAAAACCCCGTGGCGCAATGAAAGTGAGGGCCGGCGAGCGCCGCCTGAGGTGGGATCCCGGCCCCGCCGTCGGGGAGGTGGAGCGGGAGCGTGTGCGATAGGACCCGAAAGATGGTGGCAAGAGGTTAACGTCATGCTGCCGTAAAGTGGTATCGGTGCCGTTTTGCGAGTACGAGTGCGAGAACATGAGCACAGTATCGGACAAGATACCCGATACTGGTATCGGTATTGGTGCATCCCTACTATCCAGCATCATATTAGAATTGAAAGCTCCACCTTGAACAGACATAGACCCTGTTCAGACCTGGTATTAGCATGCGTCCTCAGTGATCGGATCACAAGTGGACAGCTCTAAGTAAAGGTGTGAACGCACTCAAGACACATTGAGGATGCATTGAGATTGGATCTTTCAGACCACATTCAGAGGTGGTCTGGGCCACATATGACCTCATTCTTTTAGCAGTGTGTAGTGAATGTGTCCTGGGCCACATTAAGGACCGCCTACTACCAGCTGGGATCCGAGCCCCTCAGGTGAATAAACAGACAGACACGGGCGCTTCAGATTTTCAGCATTTTCAGGCTGGTTTTGTGGATTTGGGGCTAGTCATGGTTAGACGTTGTGTAATAGTGATACTAGTTACACAGAGAGGTTTGGAAGGAGCATTAGCATTAACATTAACATTAGAATACAGCACATCATATAGTGTTAGGTATACACATGCTGCTTTTGCTTTGTAATGATCGCAACAACGAAAAAAGACCTATCCGGCTCTGCAACAGTGTTGCTCCTTCATTTCATTGTCAGTCTCGATCACCAGGTGATGGTGGTTCACTTGTAGGCTGGCTTTACATGGTGAAACTTCCACGCAACTAAAAGTGGGATAATTTAGTTTTATATTAGGCTCGATATTGAAAGCTATAGGAAGTCACAACCAAACGTTAACTTAGCTTAAATATAAAACTATATATTGACTTAACAAACTGTCTCAAATTTATCATTTGTGGTAGCCATAGACCATAAAATTAAATGATGCCAGCTAATCCAAAAATGAGCAAAGAGGTGGAGCTGTGTTGAAAAATGTCTTTTTTTCTGTTCTGAGAGAGGACTTATTTATTTTTTGAAACTTTTATTTTGAAAACCCTGTGGACACTTTATCTTAGCCAAAGACAGCCATGAACATTTTAGTATAATTTTAGTCAGTGTAGTCTGTTTAGTCTTTAGTCATTGTGTTGAAAAAGGTCTTTTTTTCTGTCCTGAGAGAGGACTTATTTTTAGAAACTTTTATTTTGAAAACTCTGGACATTTTAGTTTTGTCATAGTTAAAGAAATCCATGAACATTTTAGTCTATTTTTAGTCTGCGTAGTGTGTTTAGTCTTTAGTCACTGTGTTGAAAAATGTATTTTTCTGTCCTGAGCGAGGACTTATGTGTCCCCCCCTCAATGGACACACATAAGCACACACACACAGCTAGAGCTGGTGTAAAGATAAGATCAGGAGGAAAGGTTAGCTCTCACTTTTCTCCTCTTCCTCCTTTCTTTCCTCTTTTCAGCGCCTCTCTCTCATGGCCAGGCAGCACAGAAACACATACAATGGTGCTGTGAGAGAAACCACACGTACACACCATCTAGCTTGTTCCCTGTCGTCTTGCTATAACATATTCCAAATGTCCTCAAGTTCTCACTACACTTCATTTGCATTTTGCGCCCATTTTGAGGGATTCTGACAAATTAAAAAAAAAAAAATTGTAAAACCTCATCAATGTACTATGTTGTGAGAAAAAGAAGCCAATAAAAAGATGATTCTGGGTGAAGATTGTGGTTGAAGAGAAAAACTCGCAAGCCACGTCGGCCGAGAGAGGGACACGGCATTCAATTAGGTCATCTGACATTTGCTTAAGAAAAGATCAATTATTATGTAAAGGTCCTCTATTTGCTCCCACACACGGCATGTCTGAAACTGAAATAGATTTATTTTTGCTCTACCTCGACATCCCTCTCAGAGTTCGGTACCTTCACAAAAGGAACTCACTTTTTGCTGCCTCACTAACGTGTGTCTTGGAGAAAACTCGGGATGAGAGAATGGCAGTTTGACAGTTTATTCAGTCTGTGGCACCGAGAAAGCCAAGAAACTCAAACTCTGAAGTAAATAACAGAATCCAGTTTGCAGCCAAAAAATGTCTAAATTTGTAGCATCTTGACAGAGTGATTGTTTAAAGAATTCACAGATGACCCTAATACCCTAATGTGAGTTCCAGTAAGAGGAACAAATGACTCATAGAGAATACAGTGCAACTGATATTCAAGTTCACAGGTGTTGTGCAATGAATTATTTGATTCAGGTTTGAGATACATAGATAGATTCAGTAGATAGCTAGCTAGCTAGATAGATAGATAGATAGATAGTAGGGATGCTAATTTTGAAAAATGTTCTTAACCGATAACCGACCCTCGTTAACCAATTATTAACCATTAACCAACAAGATTTGTAACTCGCATGCAGCGGGGCACCAGATGCAGTGTATGAGGACAACAGACAATTTTTAATTAACTATTAAGATTTCTTTTAACCGTTTTAACCGATAGCGTTAATCGGTTAAAATGCTTAATGCCAGTTAAACGGTTAATTATTAACATCCCTAATAGATAGATAGATAAATAGATAGATAGATAGATAGATAGATAGATAGATAGATAGATAGATAGTTCAGAAGCAGATCCAGAGTAGTACTAACCATGATGAGTAAACCCAGTGAGCTGCTCCTTTACCACATTCTATGCATGCTTGTGTTTCGGTGGAGAAGGAGCCCTCCTGCTCTCAGCCCTACAGTAAACACTCCATAGTGAGTTGTACATTAGGAGGACAGACACTTACCGTATGAGTCATCATTTTTTTGCAGTGTTGCATTGAAGTAAATTTGCATAATTTGCAAAGGAAGCATTGTACTCTGGGATTTATGGCAGGAAGTAATGTGCGTACTGTAAACACTTTATCTCTTATCTCATTGTATGGATTTCATAAAGCACTTAATATCAAATGATGAGCGATTTCGGACAATAATTGTATCGGCAACTCTATCATTAAAGATGCACTAATCAGTACAATATATACAATGAATCACATGACTGTGGATAGTGCGGTGACAAACCTGCAGAGAATTATCACCCGACTCTGCAGTTCCCCTTTGTGTCTTTCAGCTCATAGTTTTGGTTTCATGGACCACAACTCTGCTGTCATAGACCTCATTTCCAGCAGCAGCAGGCAGGTGTTCTCAGTGATGCAGCTCTGATAAACCCACTGGACGGCAGACAGACACAGTGAGCAACGAGCTGGCAGCAAGAGAGAGATCATCTCCTTAAGGAGTTGGTGGAGCCCAAATACAGAGCGTGAATATATAATATGTGAGTGAATATTGGACTTGGACAATAACAAATGATTAATGGTAGGGCTTGGGAAAAAAACCCATGTATCGATTATGAAATACATTTTTTAATGCCAGAATCTATATATTTGCTTCATTTGAGTCTATGCGGAGGTAGAAGGAAGTTACTGCTTTGTTGTTGTAGTCGTACGTCATATCCGTTCCGTATCCGTCAACCAAAACAAACGGCAGCAAGCCGAAATAATAAAGTACAAAACGTCAGAGGGTCAGCGTGGATACAACCTGCACCCTCACATGTTAAAGCCAAAGTGGTAAACACTACACATCCAGTAAAGTATGGAAACACTTTGGGTTTCACACATTGACAGGAAAAGCAGAGCTAGACATCACGGCTAAAGCTGCATGCTAACTCTGTGACGGACAGGAAATGTTATCGTATCACGGTAACGTGGCGGTCGAGCCGGCCGTCGCTTTCATCTCCGTGGTCAAATGGGCCGACGCTACGACTGTAGAGCACCCATATACTGACATTTATGTTCTCTGCATTGAAACGGCCCTGATGGAGCTGACCATGGATGGATAAAGAGAACGGAGCTGACGGGAGAGCTAGAGACCACCTTGGAGAACTGTGTATACAAAATACATATATGGAAATAAGATTGGATGGATTATATTCACCAGAAGTATAAAACATTACATATCCCTTATAAATTAAAAAAGAAAATACCACTAATGTGTGAGGGTAATGTCTTTATTTATTTTTGGGTTGCTGGGGAAAAAAAAAGTAATAAATAATTCTTGACAATGACTGATATATTTGAATTCAGGACATCTCTGACTGCATTTTACTGTATTAATTTAGATATTTTTTTGTTAAAAAATTAACAAAAATCGCAATACATATCGAATCGGCACCCAGGTATTGTGATAGTATCGAATGGAAACCCTAATTAATAGTCAGTTTTGTACTTTAATCTTGTTCCGCTGTTTGCATGTGGCCAAAAGAATCTGTTACTACAGCTTTAATTTTCACCTTAGCTACATTAGAGCTGTCTGCTACCAAATGTATTACATTGGTGGTTGCATCATTTGTTGTTGCTGTAACCTGTTTTTACAGTTTTAATAATTCATTCATACAATCTATTATATTGCTTCTCCCACTGTGAAATGTGCCACTTCTGGTTCTGTCTGTTTGTCTTTGTCTCGCTCTCCCTTTGAGATTTGATCATGGGAAGCAAAAACACAAGGTTTTCTGGAACAGCAACATTTGAGGTTAGTGTGACCAACAGAATCTATCCAGGTAATAACACAGAGGAGTCTCAGTTTCATCTGAGCGCAGCGCACGGTCGACATTCTCTCTGAGGTTTTTGAACGGGCCTCAAGTCGTGAGCAAATTCAAATGAGTGATAGCGACATCTCCAAACCGTTCAGGCTGGAAGGAATAGAGGCAGAGAAGAGAAATTAGAGGGATGACAAAGAGAGAGAGAGAAGGATGGGTGACTGAGGATGAGGTGAGGAGGAGACGCTGGAAGAAAAGACAGAAAAAGGCAAAGGAAAAATGGATCAAACAGTAGGGGGAAGAGGAAGAGCAGAGGAGGAGGAGTAGTAGGGCTGAAAGGGCAGAGGAGATGAGAGAGAATAAAGACAAGGAGAGGGAGAGGATACAAGGAGATAGGGAGACAACCAGACACCGATGTGATCAAATATAGTGTTCAAAAGAAGTGTACAACCGAAGGGTGAACCTTTTACAGCCCTGATGCAGAGAGAGAGAGAGAGAGAGAGAGACGGAGGAGAAATGAACAGGAAGAGTGGGGATCCACACAGGACAGACAAATAACGGGACATGAGTTGAGTACAGATGAAAAGTGAATAAAAGTTGGACCGGACACTGTTGACTAGTGGCTGCTGATGATTTCAGCTGCTGCAAACCTCCATAAAGCTTCAAGTCCAATGTCTCTTCAACCACCTTCCCCTTAAGCTTAGTTTATGCTCGATGTAGTGAAGCCGGTGCAAGGTGCGCGAGCCAGAAAATGTCATTGCAAGTTGTCGCGGTGCTCTGTCGCGCACCTCTGAATTTTTGTAACTGCACGCTGCACTTTTCATCTCAACACGGACGCCTTCGAGGGAAGACTGGCCGAGCAGGTTGGCCTGTACTAGGGATGCACCGATACCACTTTTTTTCAGACCCAGTACAAGTACTTACATTTGGGTACTCGCCGATACGGAGTACCTATACGAGTACTTCTCTATGCTAAAAGACCCTCGTTAACAGCCAGCTGGAGGGTGTGAGCGACACACGGCAGGCTGAGGAGTCCCCCATACGAGGCGGTGCGCCGCGACCTGCTCTAGGTCGGCTTGGAAAGGCTCGGGGCGAAGGTGCCTCGCGGCCGCAGCTTTACAGCACTCCCCGCCCGGACCTCGCCGCACCGTGGACAAAGGGCTCGCTGCGCCCTCTCTCCTCGCCGGGGAGGGACGGGGTCCCCTGCTCCCGGTGCAACTGTCGACCGGGGCGGGCTATCCTCAGTGCGCCCCAACTGCGTCGTGCCGCAAGATCGGGGCTCGGCCCACGTAAAAGGCGCCAGGGGTCTGTGGCGATGTTGGCAACCCACCCGATCCGTCTTGAAACACGGACCAAGGAGTCTAACGCGTGAGTCAGAGGGTGCAAGCACAACCACTGTGGCGCAATGCAAGTACGAGTACATGAGTATTGGACCCGATACCCGATACTGGTATCGGTGCATCCCTAGCCTATACAGACATCTCTACGACTGTTCATTGAGAGACCACAGGGACGGTCACATGACATTAAGTATTTGGAATGAAATAGGCAACACACTGGGGAAAGAAGAGGTGTTCTGCTGCAGGCTGTGAAAGAATATGAGAGATCGTTTTGTAAAAGCTGAAAAAAAAGGTCTCGTGGAAAGAGTGGCGACCCGAGTGGAAGCACCGAGAGACACAAAGTAATTTAGACTTGGATGTAAGCGACAGTAATAATTAGAGTATGGCGACGGTGCTAATGTGCTAGCGGCTATTTTTAGCTCCGGTGACCCCCGGTGATTACTTTGCGTGGGTTATTTTTGGTTAATCGGCTCCAACCTTCGATGGGTTCATGTTGAAAGTTATTTAGGCTTCGTGTTTTTGTAAAAGTTTGATGCTGTTTAGTCCACTGTATGTCAGTAATTATCCAGTGCCTGTAAGAGTTAACCAACAAGGTTAAATAAGAAAAGTCTTCTAAAAGGTGAGTTTATCCTGCTACAGTTTAAAGTGTAATATTTGTAGAGATGTGTTAAGAAACTACTGAGATGGTATGTAATTTTTAAGTGGATGTTGATTTCAAATGAGTGTATCCATGTGGACATTATAACGGAAAGACACCGAATGTGCAGTGATGCAAAAGAAAAACAGATGCACTGGGAACGTGTCAAAATAAGTAATTTAATTATTACAGCCACGTCTCGCCGACTCATCTCTTCTTTCCTGAATTTCAGGACTATAAGTGTTATATCAGTGCTGCCATGCAGTACCTATAACACCTACATACAGTATACTGTATGTATATACAGTGTATATATGGTGTGACTCACTGTTGCCCCTACTGGCTGTTGATGGAAAAGAAAATACCAATCCAGCTGGGATTGAGTAGTATATCTCCAGCTTTTACAGCAAATTTGCTGTTGATTAAATTTCTGTCTAATGCTGTCAGGTGGGATTGGCGGTTGGAAAAGGGGTTTGGGGGCTGACCGGAGCAACTAGGTCAGGGGTCAGCAACCTTTACTATCAAAAGAGCCATTTTAGGCAAAAGAAAAAAAAATCTGTCTGGAGCCGCAAAAATGTGATCATTGTGATGAATGTAACACAGCTTATAGTCTAAGTATATAGTATATAAGTCTAATGCAGTGAGGACCAAAATGCAAATGTACTACGGAGTATTAGGACCACATTGAGGGAAAAACATCTGAGATTTCCAGATTAAAGTCATAATATTACGAGAAAAAAAGTCATAACTTTACAATAAAAAAAGTTGTAATATTACAAGAATAAAGTCATAACTTTATGAGAAAAAACGGAAAAAACCCCCGTAAAATTACTACTTTATAATATCATGACTTTATTCTCATAATATTATGACTTTATTCTTGAAATCTCAGATTTATTTTTTCCCTCAATGTGGCCCTAATACTCCGTCGTACCGTCGTACCATAGACCTACAACAATGACAAATAAAAATGAAAATGTAAACAAAAAACAGTTATTCATTTCCATTTTTAAAAATCCACAGGGAGCCACTGGAGAGGAGCTAAAGAGACGCATGTGGCTCCGGAGCCGCAGGTTGCCGACCCCTGAACTAGGTGGACCTGAACCCGACCAATCCTGAAGGTGTTCCTGTCTCAGCAGGTGCTGTCGGATGGACTATGAAGTAGAAGACGAGATATGAACGCTGCCATCTACGCCTGCCAAAGACTCACCATTGTCTCATGGCATCTGTGGTGCATACTGTATCTGTATTTGTGTTATATTTAGACTCCTTGTTTTACACTGCCAAAGTAATAGCGAACCACAGTAGCATTGCCAGACTCCTTCCTCTCTGCCTCCTCAGTGTTAACAGCAAAGTAGCATTGGAGTTGCATCATTCGTGCTCAGCCTTGTTCATCTGTCATTACAGTAGTAATCGTGATGTCTGTTTCTTCTTCTCTGAGGCTGGCAGAGACACTCAGCTTCGTCTCTTATCTCAGCAAATCGCCCGTGTGCCTCATGTGGCTGTAAAGGTGATCACAGGAAATGTAAGCACAAGACGACGGTGACCTGAGTTTTGAATACCATCCTAGTTTTTTTTTATTTTTTGCTGACTGTATTCCCGCCTCATTCCCCCCAAAACAGCTTGGAGCAGACTTTTCTTCTGTGCTGGCACAGCACTAACACAAAGAGAGGAAGAAGTGTAGTGTGAGAGTGAGACTGAGGCTTGAAAAAGCTATAGTCAAAGTCAGGCTATGCTCACTGATGTGATGAGCCCACTGTCAGTCTCCATTTATCCAGAAGGCCTGTCACACCCTTCACACACACACACACGTCTCATTCTAAAACAGGAAACACAGCGTTTAAAAAGCATGACACTTGCTCTAGCATGAAAGTAGAACTCCAAATTAAACTCAGTTGATTTCAAAGTAATTATAAATAAATGCTCCTGGTCCCTCTCTGTATATATGCAGAGCCACAGAGAGAGTTCATTTATCGCAATGTGACAATAGAAGTGTATGGAAGTCATCTACATCATCTCTAAACTACCCCACCGCTATCCCCAGAGAGGGGAAACTGTAAATATTCACAGCAGTGATGGTACGAAGGTACGTTAGCACTGAATGAGTATTAATGTGTTTATTTATGTTGCACAGTATACCGATACTAGAAAGGTATTGTGATCAAGTTCTGAAATTAGCACCCGAGACCCGCTGATGTGTGTCACCTCACTGTTTTGAGCAATGCTCGTTCATGTCTATGTAGAGCGAGTACAAGCGCAAGCAACAGGACGCTGACTTTCGTTGACTTAACGGTCACAGGTGTCGCTGTTAACAAGACATTTCTGATTCTTACACAGAGTCCCTTTTATGGTTTTGGTACCCCTAAAATTGCATTCGCAATCATGGCCCATTTGAAATGGTGTAGAACCACCACTGACAAACTCACTAACACACAATCTGATCACAATTATGCGAACCCTATCATTAGAAAGACACATTCATTTAGGGTTGGGTTTGATTTCCAGGTCTGCCGGTCTGGTCTGGTCTGGTCTGGTCAGACCCGAGCCAAGTTCTCATTTGTGTGACTATAGCCGCTCCACCAAAACTCAGAGGAGCTGAGTCAGGTGTGACACCAAATGGTAAAATTCGGTATACCAGTCCGGTCCGGTGTTGTTGCTTAATATCAAACTGTTTTGAAAATGTTTACACCGGCCAAACTCTACATTCATTTTTTAAAATAATTTCTTTCTACATTGTCTGTGCATGTCATACACAGTATGGAAAAGGTAATATTAACTGGATCGGGACAGGACAGGTGTGCTGCATGACAGTCATGAGATTTTGCTATACAAAAGTCAGTTAGGAATCTAATGTCAGATCTATTGTCTATTTTTTTTATTAGCACTTCTCTGGGCAGATTTAGTTTGAAATAACCAGGATTGACAGACACGATAGATTCATTCTAAATCTCAGCTCACAAGTTTTGATATGACAATCTGACACTTCTATAATTGGGAATACATCAGCATCACCTTCCATAAGCAACACAAACATGTTACCACGTGTTGGTTATGACACCATGTTGTTGTGTATGAGGGAGGGGGATGGTCTATTACCTGGAACAAAGCTGCCCTGGACAACGTCCTTATACGCCCACCAACCCGCATCAAGCTTGGATGTAATCGGCTGAGCTGCAGGGCCAAAGAGAGAGAGAGAGAGAGAAAGAGGAAACAGTTATTTTTTTGACGTGTTCCTTCGGTAGCGCCGATGCTCTGTATGACTGAAGCTCCCACTGAACTGCAAAGCAAAGGAATAAGAAGAGAAGGATAAAATAAAGTGAGAAACATACTGAGAACAGACAATGACTAAACTCTCTCACCACTGATTTGATCAATGCTCGTTCATGTCTGTGTAGAGCGAGCACAAGAGCGAGCAACAGGACGCTGACTTTCTTTGACTTAACGGCCACAGGTGTCGCTGTTAACAAGACATTTCTGATTCTTACATAGAGTCCCTTTAATTGATAAGTTGTCAACTATTAATATTTTGATAATTAATAAATTGGTTTGAGTACTTTCTTAAGAAAATAAGGTCAACATTCTCAGAATCACAGTTTTTGGCCATAATTTCAAAGATTTTGGGCACCCTAGACTTTTAACCCCCAAAGGGCACAACTAGACCACACTGTCAACCATCAGACCAAATTTGAAGTCAAGTTAAACAGTTTCCGAGTTCTGCTCCAGAAACTAAAGTGTGACACGCGAACAGACGGAAGGACGGACATGCAATGTGCTATATACTCCCGTCCACGTTGTCGCGGCGATATAATTACAGAGTCTAGTTTAAGTGCAGTCGGATTCTCTTAACACCACGGTTGTCTTTTCTTAAGTCCTTCTGAATTCTCCTTCTCATCTTTCCTTGACCTCATGACGTTTTCCATCGAGGTCGAGGAAAAGTGGTTAGGAAAAGGACATCATTTTTTGACTTTTCGACCTCAGCCCTGGTGTACACGTGGGGAATGACAAGGTCAGGAAGGTTCCAGGAAAATGAAAGGGCAGGAGAACAGAGAGAAGAGGCAAGGTGGGTGTCACCGTGACATGTGACATGTGACAATTCATAAATAAAAAGCCAAGCAATAAGATTGGAGTTTTGGCACCATACATCTCATATCTAACCATCCTATCTTTACACGGTGTCCTCATTTTCAGTCATGCCTGCAGGATGCAAACAAAGCCCAGAGGGAACGTTCAACTTCAACCAAACTGTTGCTAGCATGCCTGCTAACGTTTATAACATTTTATTTATTTTCATTTTAACATTTATATTCATAAATAGACCAGTGAAAAACATTAAAATGTTGGATAGTTTGCACGGTTGGGAAGGGTCATTTGAAACAATGAAATCCTATCCCACATTAGCTCTGTAAAAGCTAGCACAGCTCCTGTTAGCGACAACAACACAGCAATGTAATACATTTGTGCTCTCTCTGACATTTACCATGTGCAATTTCTAAAAAGTCTAATATTTTATAACATGTAAAAGCGGTATTCATAAACCTATACAAGAGGAAAATAAGCATTGAAGAGAAAATATGTGTTGACGTCAAAATGAATTATACTGTTTTGAATCATTTCTTGCCTTTTGAAACATGGTCTGTTGATTTCTTTTCATAAAACTGAATAAACTTGTAATTAAGCTTTCAAAGTAGGTCAAGAGATGTGTTCGTGTGGGATGTGTAGTGTGAGGGTGTGAGTGGTGGGTCTGCACTGGTGGGCACAACCGCCTGTGCTACACTCACACTCTGTGTCCTGTGTGTTTCTGGCCTCAGGCTGCCGCTGACTGTGCTGCAGCTCCGTCACCATCCAACCCCGCAGGTTGAAACCAGCCGGCAGCAGCAACACAACTAAAACAGAGCCACCGGGATCTGACAGGTACGCCTGAATGGCCAGCCCGTTCTCATTCCCAGGGCATCAAATACAGACACTTTACCACGCCCCTCAACGTCTGATACCGCCACACAACACGCCCTTTAGCACCAGTGTGAGACGAACCGGCCTTTCAAGTAAGTACAATGTAAACAGCCGCAGTAAATGTTCTGAGAAATGGGGAGGAGAGTGTGGTGACATAGTTTAGAGAGCAAACAACACTTGGTCCAAACCCAGTATATGTCTGGACCGTGTACAGTCAGTATGTGAATTTGTGGCTAAATTGTTATTCAAATAGCCAGTGGCTATGTCTATGATGTTAAATCCAGCGGTACATGTCCACCAGGCCGTTGAAGCGGTGATGTACCCTATCGTGGAACGCACCTGATTGGTCCCTGGTTTTCTGCTTGCCATTTCAAACAGGAAACAACATAGCGGCCTGCTATTCCGTCTAAACAATCCAGTAAAATCTAGGCTGCGGTCGAAAAAAGTACAAAAATGACGTCCTATTGTCTTTTCCTAACCACTTTTTACCCTTGACCTTGGCGGAAAACGTCATGAAGTCAAGGAAAGACGAGAAGGAGAATTCAGAAGACAACCGTGGTGTTAAGAGAATCTGACTGCAGTTACATTTATTAATTATGATGCGGCGGATGTTACTGCCGTGGGTCTGCCGTGGTCTTTTTCATGAAATTTATCGACATGCTGTACTATGATTTTTTTCCAGGATATTTTTCGACATACTATACTATGACTTTTTTTCAGGAAATTTTTCAATACTATATAATTACTTTTTTTACAGGATATTTTTCAACATGCTATACTATGATTTTTTTTCATTCCATTTTTGACATGCTATATTATGACTTTTTTACAGGAAATTTTTCAACATACTATGACATCCTAAACTTACAGTGTTCTAAAGATGGACTACAAAAGACGTCACTTCTCTCCGTGCATTTTTAAATAGCTCCTTCAGTGACAGGCTGCTTCACCCGCGGTGTGTTAAAGAGAGATACCACAGGTCCTCCTGCTGCACGAACACTTTACATCAACATATAATAAAGGATCATCTGACCTAACGTGGACAACCGGTGAAAAATATCACTTCATTATCAAGGTTGGAATTGAAATATACAAAGGAATATGTACAGGCTACCACAAAGTTTATATGATAAATATTGAGTTATGGTGAAGGAGTAGAACCATTAAATGTATATTTCTTCCTACTCCTGTTGATTATTTGTTTGCTATATGTTTACTGTTCTTTTTATTTGTTATTCTTGTTTTGTTTTTTACTTATTTGTTACTTTTTCAAAATAAATAACTAGAAATAAAGTGAAACTAAATGGTTGTCACTGTCCACTCATATTCATCAACATGAATCCCAATTATGACTGTATGAAATATTATGCAAGATAGAAGATATTATCGTACGGCAGAATGGTGCGTCGCTTTAGAAGTTGCGGCCGCAAGGAATTGTGGGGCGGCATTATCTCCTTTCCTTTGGTAAAGGATGGTCCAGTGTATCCTCTGCTAAAGGAGATAAGAAGGAAGCATTGAAGCTCCTTTCCTTAGCATTTAGAGAATTCAAACTCTTATCACGGCTGCTACTGAGATACTTCCGCGTCATTTTACTCCGTTAGGAACCTTCCTAGGCAAAAACAGACTTTTCGACTGCAGCTCTATTTCTGAAAACATTTTAAGCGATAAATAGTCTATTCCACGGCCACATCTCGTTTCAATTTAGAACTAGATCGCCTAGTTTGACAGCTTGGTCCAAGTTTGTGAGCTGGACGCGTCATGCTGGTGAGAGGTTGTGGGGTGTACGGCAGCTGTACGAGGTCCTCTATGGCTCTGGAGTGTTATATGGCTGTATCACACCCAGTCACTCTTTTATAAGAGTGGTCTATGGTAAAGATGCTTTTTGCTGCAATACCGTGAGTGGCCACTGGGAGTGGAAGCACCATATCCAGCTCTATTAATGCATCCAGTGTGGGAGGATAACCGTAATGATGTCATCAGGTTACACTGACATCATCGTTGGCATCCAGGCAGGGTGATTTAGATATTAAAAGTAACATTTCTTTTTGTAATCTCTTTGGCAAGTTCCTAAACTTTATGGAGGTGCCATACTAAATGACTGGAGAGTCCATTTAAAGCAGCAGTGGGTAGAAATGGAACAAATGTGATTAAAAAACTGTTATTTTTATAAAACGGTCGCTATATCCTGACAGTAGTGCATGAAACAGCTAATCTGTCATGGTTTAGCTGTAAAATGAGAAAGTTTGTGACCGGCAGCCATGTTGAGATCAGGAGCACAGCCAATAGAAATGCTCTCTCTCTGAAATGACCTGTGATTGGTCAAAGTCTCCCATCATGGGCTAGATTTTTTAAAGCCTGAAAACAGAGCCATGAGGAGGAGCAGAAGTCTAGTTATCTCTCAGAACACTTGAATTACAATATGCTGAAAGGTTATTATGGAACCAATGATGCCAAAAAATATACTGCCTACTGAAGCTTTAACACTGAGATAACATCTACAACATGGACAGCAACATTTCTTTTTAAATATTTGATATTTGGGTGTGACTATACTGATTTAGACCTTTAGAACAGCAGCGTCCCCCTGGGGACTGTTGTTGCATATCATACTCCGCTTCCTCTCCCCATGTTTTCTGTCTATATCTACACTGTCTCTATCTAATAAAGGCAAAATGCCCAAATATTCAATTTGTGATACATTTTCTCCTTGATAAGAGCTTCTGACTTGTTTAAAGGTCCCATATCATGCTCATTTTCAGGTTCATACTTGTATTTTGTGTTTCTACTAGAACATGTTTACATGCTGGAATGTTCAAAAAAACCTTTATTTTCCTCATGCTGTTGGCCTGAATATACCTGTATTTACCCTCTGTCTGAAACGCTCCGTTTTAGCGCATTTCAACAGAATTGCAGTGAAATTGCGTTGCTAGGCAACAGTTTGGGTCCATGTTTACTTCCTGTCAGCTGATGTTATTTACATACGCTGCAACAAGAAATAAACTGGGACACATTTAGTATGTTTACATTTAAAACCGTGTAATAATCTAAATATTGTATATTTGTGACATCACAAATGGACAGAAATCATAACAGCTTGTTTCAAACGCGCAATTTCTGAATACGGGCTGTGTGTATTTCTCCGTATATTGAGCGTTTTGATAGTTTAACAGTATTTATAAAGCACTTAAACCTGCTATATAATATAAAAGACATGAAAATCTCACCTTTTACAATATGGGACCTTTAAGACTATTAATTAGTGCTTAATTATTGTTAATGCATGGTTAACATTGGGTCAGTTTGGCTTACGGCCTGCTAGTTGAAGTGTGGTGGTCGGTTATTAAAGATATCATCTTCCACGGAAATATCACCAGTGCTGACTGGGATGGATGGTTGCCTTGGTGACAGGGCCATACTGTAGGAGCTCTCTGACATCCATTAGCCTGTGTGTGTGTGTGTGTGAGCGTGTATATACTACTATCATCTGCGTGTGAGTGCACGTGTGGTGTGTGTCTGTGTGGTAACTCTACTGTAAATACTGAGAGACACTTAACAAGTCAGATGATGATTGGCACGTGTATCTGTGATTAAATGATGATTTTACAGGAAATGATTCAGACAGTTATTCTATAAATAACTGAATTGAAATATCAGTATAATAATAATAATGACATAATATCTATCTGTCTGGTGTTTGATGGTGACTTACTGTAGAGATGGCACCATCACTGTAACACTTCCATTCATGCTATTGAACTGTGTGACAGGCGACCCTCCTCTACATGTCTCAGTGGGTGTGTTGGTGTGTTAGTGTGTTGTTGGTGTGTTGTTGTCATGTTGTTGTCAGTCTTACCTGATGCCGTGCAGATGATGTATGTTTGCAGAATTACAGATATATCCCAAACGACATGCATCCTTCGTTCAGTTCATGCTCATTTGCTGCAGCTGTTGCGGGACGTCGGCGCGTTGCGGGGTCGCACTTGTAGACGACACGCGCACTATAACTTTGAACATTTCTTCTTCTTGTCCCCGTCTGTCCCCCGTCTGTCCCCCCCGTCTGTCCCCGTCCCCGCCGTGGAGCACCGAGCTGGTTTGAAGCCTCTCGGGAGATCCTACAGTCCTACAACAGCATCATCACCATCATCATCATCATCATCATCGTCCTCCGGTTTGGTGTCCAGGCAACATTTGTCGGTGTTTTCTGTCACGGATCTGTCTCTGTGTCTATCCGCCCTGAAGACATCCGCTCACGAAGCATCTTCTTCTCCTTTCTTCTTGTTCTTTTTCTTGTTCTTCTTCTCCTCCTCCTCTTGTGTTCCTGTGGAGAGGGTGATGTTTGAAGCGCACCGCTCGTCTGCAGCGGATCAGAAGCAGGAACTTCCAGTGACGACGCAGAGCGCACCGAGACCGAGGGCGCACTGGAGACTGACGGAGGGAACCACATCTCCATGAGACTTAGTGTCTGATGATGATGATGATAGAATCATTATCTCTATAAAAACAGGAAACATGTGTATCAGCTGAAGATATATCAGGTTATTACTGAGGGAAACTATGCAGAGAGACAGAATGAACAAAGTCACACAACTTCAACTATAAGTAGGAGAGTTTCTCCATGAACCTGTTTCATCTATTCAATCATTTTATTACACGATC
Source organism: Sebastiscus albofasciatus (assembly GCA_916701655.1). Taxonomy (NCBI): domain Eukaryota; kingdom Metazoa; phylum Chordata; class Actinopteri; order Perciformes; family Sebastidae; genus Sebastiscus; species Sebastiscus albofasciatus. Next base: position 18,289 of record CAKAOI010045829.1, on the reverse strand, counting down.
TGAAGAAACAAAAAAGACATGAAATGACGTACACTTGATATGTGATCATTCATAAACACAGTGAGGTGGTGGCAGAGCAGAAAGGTGTGGATGTGGATCCAGCGGGTTGTTTGGACATGGACTTGATGAATGCTGGGCTGTATTGACCTACATAAAGACACTAGAACTCCTGCCTGTGGATGCTGTGCGACCTCTAGCGTTAGCTGTGTGGTACTGTAGGAGGATGACACACTAACATGTCTGTAGGGTGTAAGCCCAGTATCACACTGAACACACTAAGGACTGTGTCTCCTGTACTGCTTCAACCAGACGGAGTCAACTACAATTAGAAATTGGATTTTTTTCAATACACTTTAAAGCTGCAGTAGGCGAGATTGGAGCAAATCTGATTACAAAACAGTTCTATTTATAAAATTGTCGCTATATTGTGACAGTAGTACATGAAACAGGTAACCTGAAAAAAAAAATCATGTTCCTCTGTGTCCTCCGGTGCTCCCAACAGCATCTGCAAGATTTCACAGACCAGAGGAAAACAAGCAGTAAGAGCTGATCTGAGGTCTGCTGTCCAGCTGCTAATGCCTATTTCTCTCCTCAAATGTTTTCAGAATCATCTTGTAGTGCACAGTTTAGCTGTAAAATGAGAAGGTTTGTGACACCGCCGCCATTGTGGAATCTGATGAAGGAATGCCAAGTTCCGGTCACATGACCGGAGCACAGCCAATAGTAACACTCTCTCTCTCTCTGAAATGACCTGTGATTGGTCAAAGTCTCCCGTCACGGGCTAGATTTTCTAAAGCCTGAAAACAGAGCCATGAGGAGGAGCAGAAGTCTAGTTATCTCTCAGAACACTTGAATTACAATATGCTGAAAGGTTATTATGGAATGATGCCAAAAAATATACTGCCTACTGCCACTTTAACAACATGTTTATATGTGTAAAAAGTTACATACAGTCCTTTTAACATAGGAGAGCCTTTGACTAGTGGCTTCAAGATAAAAAGTAAAGATCCTCACACCTTCACTACACATTTCTGCTGACATTGGGGCTTCCTTGTTATGTCATTTCTTTGTAATTTTCTGTTTTTCAGAAGCGTAATGATTATTAAATGATATTTCAGATGCAGCAGAAAATCATAGGCAACATTAAGGGTTCATGTGTCACAACCATGATATACTCAGAGGTCTGCTGTTCAACCGATAAGGTACAACATGGGAACCCCAGCAGATCTAAAGAAGTGTCTACCTTATAACATCAAAAAAATGAAAAGTTTAGTCTGAGTTTAAGCATTTCTTGCAAATTATTTAAAAAATGTAAGGACAAAAAAATAAATCACATAATTTGCATATTTATTTATTTTGCACCAAAAGTGTTGATAACCTTGTTTGTTAGCTTTCCGATAATTAGAGAACCGTACTGATGTGCTTATTTTTGAAGAGGATATCAGAAGGGGTGGTCATCCGACGCAGGTCGACTTTGAGAGCCTCTGTCTCCTGAATGATTTGTTCAATCATGTTAATCGAACAACGTTCTAACACTCTGTCATATAGGTTAATAACATGTAGGAAAAATGTGTCCACATGGAAAGCACTGAGGTCAGAAAAAGATTGATTTGTGACAGAATGGCCTCTCTTGTGCTAAGTATAGTGATCGTAGAAACAGAGTTGTGAGAGTTATTTTAGTTAAAGGTCCCATATCATGCTAATTTTCAGGTTCATACTTGTATTTTGTGTTTCTACTAGAACATGTTCACATGCTGTAATGTTAAAAAAACCCTTTATTTTCCTCATACTGTCTGCCTGAATATACCTGTATTTACCCTCCGTCTGAAATGCTCCGTTTTAGCGCATTTCAACGGAATTGCAATGGAATTGCAATGGAATTGCGTTGCTAGGCAACAGTTTGGGTCCATGTGTACTTCCTGTCAGTGTACTTCGTTATTTACACATTTAGAATATTTACGTTTAAAACCGTGTAATGGTGTAAATATTGTATATTTGTGACATCACAAATGGACAGAAATCCAAACGGTTTGTTTCAAACGCACAATTTCTGAATACGGTCTGTGTGTGTTTCTCTGTATTTTGAGCGTTTTGATGGTTTAACAGTATTTATATAAAGTTAAACCTGCTTTATAATATAAAAGACATGAAAATCTCACTTTTTACAATATGGAACCTTTAAAATATTTGTATAGTTGATGTTGTTTTGCCCAATCTCGTGTGCACTGCCACTTTGCATTTCACTGCACATTCTGTATGAGTATGTGACAAATAAAACTCTTGAATCTTGAATCACAGGGCCTTCTTCAGATTGTTGCCAATTATTGCAATAGCAACATTTCCCTCCATTGGAGCTAAGAGCCATGAAAAAAAAGGGATGTCTGCATACATTAGGCCATAAAGCGTACATACAGTACAATAAAAAAATGATGGTTACATGCTGTTACATTACAGGGGTGTGTATTGGTCGTTGTTATGCTCTCTGGTTTATAGTCCTGATCTAGGACAGCAGAGACGTCCTGGAGGGGAGAAGGACAGAGAAGTGGACATGTTAGATTCTAATAAGTCACTTATTTATCCATCAGCCATCCACACACACAGATATTACACAAACTCCTATCACTGAATCCTTTTTTTATCCATCCATCTCCGTTCACACAGATTGTTTCCTCAGATACACAGAGACACAGTGAGCCCACAGATTACATGCTGTACCGACATGTGACGCTCAGGTCTGACCTACATCGACGGTGCCCCCACCCGCCCGTCCTTACCTCTTGTCGTGACGGCGGAGAGCGGCCTTGTTAATCTCCCTCAGCAGAGTTTCCTTGTTGTTCTTCATGTTGACTTTCGCCGTCTCCAACACAAATTCGATCTTGTCCTGGCTGAAGGGACGCTGGAAGGTGGAGAACTCCTCCATCTTTGCTTTGACCTCTGCTGCATCTATAGGAAACAGGGAAGACCTGTTTAGGCTCCAGTCCCCACCTGCTATTCTTCTTCTTCTTGACACCTTGCTAAAAGCGTAGCGCTAAAAGCTTCTTTTGAATTCAGCCAAAGGCTTAGTTTACTAGTTGCCTAACATCAATGCCAAAATAAAATCATGGCTCCTTGTTATTTTTGCCTCCAGAGAAGACAAGTCATGAAAAATAATAAGTATGTGTGTAACAGACCTTTACAGTTGCGTCTGTTGAAGAGCGGCATGTAAACGATGGTGGGCTCCTTCTCTTTTCCCTCAAACACGTAGCAGTCCTTCGGCCAGTCTTTCTCCTCCAGGATCGTGTCGTTTATCTCGGGGAAAGGCTTCTTCACTGCCGCTGCATATTCTCTGGTCAGAGTCAGAGTCTGTGGAGGGAGCAGAGGGGTGAACATTGTTTCACAGTCTGGCCAATAAATCACACTTGAGTTAAACATATAGGCAAGAACCACTTTATAATTTGGCTACTTTTATAAAGGGTTTAGAAGTAGGTTCTTATAATGTTATCATCCACATTTATATGACAAACATATGCAGGAATGAGACAGGGAGCAACTGATCACTCAGTTAAAGTACATGATTACAAAGCTGAAATATGAATCATGACACATTTGTTGCTGAAATTTGCGCTTTCAATCCACCAAGAGAATGGTTCCACTGTTCCAAAGGGGGAACAGAGTTGGAGCCAACCATGAAATAAAGGAACTATAGGAAGGAAGTATATGCAGCATTATCAGTTAGTTTCAATCCAGGGTTCAGAGCAGACTGAAACTATTTTAGTTGTATAGCCCAATATCACAAATCATAATCAAATCACAATCCATAATCACACACACGCGCACACACACACACACACACACTGTACAGTAGGCCTACCTCAAACAGGTTTCCAGCACTATACTCTGGTGCGATGATGAGGTCAATGTCTCTCTTGTCTCCCAGAAATGAAGGGTAGGCTACGTTAATCAGCAGCCCGGCGTCTTCCAGGTGGAAAACTTCTTCGGAGCGAAGGCTAGTAGGAACCGTGGAATCTGCCCAACAACAGAATGTAAGAATCTTTCAATTCAATAAACTTCAGGCAAGGCTGTTTTAACTTATTCATTCATCTATCTACTTACATATCATTTTCTTCATTATTATCGCATTGAATTTGCCAAGTACTAGGCAAAGGTGTCGCTGTTTTTCGTATGTAACTATGTCCATATACCTCCTTTAGGGGTCTTCATGGACTAAAGAGCAGACTCTAAGTTTCAGGAGCTCCTCCTCATCAATGCAACTATTGAATCACGCCTATCAAATAAGACCTGCCTGACAAAGGATTTGAAAACCGCGGGTCCAAATCATAAAGAAATTACATGCTATGCGCAATCTGCCACAGTATAATGTATGCCTGCACTAAAACCTGTGTGCTGTGATGTTGATGAAGTTGTGGTAATTTAGCAGTAAGCCTCACTGACTAAACCAAACAAAGTCAAAACAGAGATCACCGTAAACCCCCTTAAAGTAGCTTTACTGCTCCATTTGTCTGTGGAAAAAGCCTTCAGTTTGGCTGATTTTTCAACGTGACGCCTTTAAGGCAGAAAGGGTGAAACAAATCATGTGGAACCGATTGGTTCGTTCTTGTCACATGACCTGCGGTGCGCTTGTTGCATTCAAAAAAGTTGAGATTTTTTCATCGCGTTGTGCCACGTCACTTTTGATTTCCAGCACGCCTTCCATCAACGAGAAATGAGCGTATTATCCAAAACATCAAACTATTCCTAAAGTTGATTGCAACTGTTGCTGAAGAGGTCTGTCTTCTCACCTTGGTATTGGTAGAGGAAGTTTGTGGTAGTTCCCCACTCCCATTTCATAATCAGGGGAAGGACTTGCTTAGTAAGCAGAATAACTATGGGGGAAAAAACACATTGAAAAGTGAATACCCAGATGTGTTTACTTCTCATTTTAATAAAAATGGTTGTGTTTGTCTCTAGCGGTGACCAGTCTGGCGGTCTGTCTGCGATACACTCACTGTGTGTTTTGAAAGCTCCGTCCTCCAGAGACTGGCTCCAGGTCTCTACTGCCGCCAGAAGCTCCTGACTCCACTGCTGAAAGAGACTTTTCCTTTCCTCCGCACTCTTTGACTCCAGCCACGCTGACTTATTCTGATTAAACTCGTCTGGAAAAAGATAAGGATCTATAATGGACACTGTGGCATTTTCAATCTGACATTTGCTGAGTCATTATTTCATCACAGACACAAAAAAAAGTTGAAATGGGAAGAAACATTGATGGTTTTAGCTGCCATCTTGTGAATTAGCCTGCAGCTACCAAAACAATTGGATTTATTAATAGTTGGTTTTTGCAGTGAATCATCTGAGCAGGGTCATCGTCATCATCGTCACCATTTAGTATTTTCTGCAGCTTGTCCAGCTCAGACAGAACAGCAGGATCCTTAATGGTGCTTCTGGTCAGGGCTAGTAGCGCATCGATGGCATACTTTACACGCAGGTATTCTTCAGCAGCGCTGTCTAGCTGTCCAGGCACTGAAAGACACACACACACACGCACACACACAGCAAGAGATTTATCCTTGCTACTTCTATAACTACATGTGTACTGTTTACTGTATGACAACGTCTGTGATTACCATTCAGCCAGGGAGGGATGATATCTCTGATTGTCTCCTCATCAGCCAACGCAGAGCCTAGAATACCTGCGCAGTTTCAACACACAAGCACACACAGAGTTTGTTGTTAGTTGGTGGGTTGTTTGTCAATCACATCTAAATAATTAAACCACATCCACACAGCTCTGATGAGGCAGATGAGCTGAGGTGTTGGTGTTAAAAACATATTTACCTCCGCCAAGGCTGAAGGCCTAGGAAGGAGGTTATGTTTTCACCGGCATTGGTTTGTTGGTTTGTTTGTCTGTTAACATGATTACTCCAAAAGTCCGGAATGGATTTGAATGTCATTTTTTGGAGGGGTGGGGTGTGGCACAATACACAATCCATTAGATTTTGGTGGCGATCCGCATCATGATCCGGATTCAGGAATTTTTTTAAGAATTCCGATCAGCCTGAACATTAAGACCTCTGGGTATAACACATGCGCAGTGTAACTGTTGCGTTGATGACGCATAACCCCGCCTCTTTCCTTCAGAGAGAGAGCGGGGGACACCTGTAGATTTGGCGTTTTTCCATCATTAAACTTTGTGAAATTACAGTTGAGTTGGACCAAAGCACACTTGGTGATTGTTGGAAAGAGTAACGACGACGGTTTAGGTGAGTTTTATTTTGTTTCTGTTCAGTTTGAATTAAGTGTTTTATGATGCTCCGCTACGTACAGCTGATCTCAACATAAACAAAAATAACCCTGAATGATGGTGCAAGCTGAACGGAGATGGGGGTGGGGAGGGACATCGTACTCGGGCATCTTGGCGGATGTCTGCGCTCTCTGAGTGCCATTCTAGATTTCATTTTGATTGTTGCTTATTTTGAATGTATCATGTAAATATAATTGAGAAATGGCCTATTTAAAGGGACCGTATATAAGTTTTTACATGCTTGGCCAATAAAAGTGATTCTGATTCTGACCTTGTAGTTTGACCATGTCCATCTCTGGCTTCTGCTCCAGGAGCTCTCCACTCTGGAATTTGCTGCCCAGGAGAGAAGTATTGATGAAGAGACCCAACTCTGTGAAACCAGCCTCGTGAGGGCTCACCTCGAACCATTTCGCTGAGAAAGACAGAAAGTTTGTTTAAACTTGCAAGTCAATAACTCACTAAAGTCCTCATGTGCATATGCATGTGTCTACCTTCTATAGGCCCGTTTAAGAAGGAGTGCTTCTCTATGGCGCAATAGATGGGGTAAGGGTTGGTGGCATTTCTGTTGGACTCATCTGAAAGATGCCGTAGGTCCATCTGATGAAACACAAGATGTTTTAACTGAAGGACGACGCATACGATCTTCATAGCAGACATTTCAAATGGGACATATTGGGAGTAAAAATGTGTGTGTGTTTGCCCCTTGTACCTGTTTCATGATCCCAGCAGAAGTCAACACCCCCCAGATATCAGAGAGAGAGAAGTGCTCCTCCTTTGCCCTCTCATCTAGCCAGGCCAGAGCCTCCTCCAGCTCGACCCCAGGACCTGACAGCCTGGACACTGCTGTGTCCATGTTGGTGCTCCACTGTGGGTCACTGTAGCTGGATGCCATGGACCTATCAGAGGAGACAGGTACACATAGGTTAATAAAAACTGTCATGGAGAAAAAGAATCTTTTCTGTAAATACGGAAATAACAAAGCTGTTCTAGCCAAATGTTAATGTAATAATACACCCATTTTATCATTCCAGTGCAACACCTGGGCCTTAAACAGAGAGACGCAACCATAACTAATGGCTGGGAAATTGAGAGGCGATCAGGCAAGTAGGGAGGCACAGAAGATCTGACGGGAGGGGATAAACGGGCACAATCCCTTGAAACTGTCAACAAACCGACCTGTGATTATGGATATATGAGACACCACACAATTGTACCGGCAGGGCAGGGATACACACAGTAGTACAATACAGCCCGTTTCCATGGTTGTCACGCATTGCGCCTGGCGTTAAGTCTACTCGCGGAGCGCTTGTCTGTCTGTCTAGTCACATGAGGAGCGCAGTCAGACCCGAGCGAGTACGCAGGCAGAGTGTCGCTCCCCGTCTGAAAAGACCTACACGCTTCTCTGCACTTCCATTAGAGACTGTGTCTGCCCCACAACCACTTAAGTTAATTAAATCAGAAGTAAACAAAAGAGGAGTTATATAATAAACTAATATAAACTAACACCAGCACCGCAACAGAGCAACAAAACAGGAGAATTAAATGTGGACTCTTGAATATCAGATCTCTGTCATCTAAAGCTCTACTAGTAAATGATTTAATATCAGATTGATTCATTTTGTCTTACTGAAACATGGCTGTGTCATGACGAACATGTCACCCTAAATTAATCCAATAGACTAGAGTCTCCAAAAGTAGAATGGGAGCCAGAGCCTTCAGCTATCAAGCTCCTCTTCCTTGGAACCAGCTCCAAGTCTCGGTCTGGGAGGCAGACACCCTCTCCACATTTAAGAGGAGGCTTAAGACTGTCCTCTTTGATAACGCTTATAGTTAGGGCTGGCCCAAGTCTGGCTCAGGCTGCCTTGGACCAGCCCCTAGTTAAGCTGCTAGAGGCCTAGACTGCCGGGGACTTCCTGTGATACACTGAGCTCTTCTCTACTTCTCTCCATCCCTTTTAAAAGGATATACATTTTTTTTAGGTGAGTCTTTCTTTTAAGTGGCTAAAATACCTTTTTCTGCCGACCCCGTCCACAGACTGTATTGCTTTGCTCTGGTGTCGGTGCTCCTGTCTGTTTCTCGATGCTGGGGAGCACGCCGACCGTCATCTACTGTAAGTTAATACACTAACTATGGATAAGTACCTCATACAACCCCACTTCAGAACACCACAACTATCCCTTTAAGTCTTGAGTATTGCATATCATACTCTTCTCTACTCGAGTCACCTGCGTCTTTCTTCACAGTGAAACAGAAATGCTGTAAAATAAACCTCAGAGTTTAATCCAATCGTTTGTTCCACTCTGTGTTCTGGCCTGTCCATCTGTTCAGCTCTCATTCATACACAAACTGGTGTTTATGTGTGTAAGTGTAATTATTGTTACCACGTTGACCCAGAAACTCCTCCCATGTAGAGCAGAGTGTCCAACAGGCCTTCCTTCTCCATCTGATAGAGGGAACCCACCAGAGCCACAGCTGCCCTCTGACCCCCACCTGATGCCAGCAGAGCGATGTGGGGAACCGAATCCTTGTTGGAAACATGATGGAGAGATGGTTAATTTGACAGCTGCTCAGCTAATTGCATCAAACAGTCAGCTGTAAGAGAATGTCTTTATTATTATCATTATTATTATTAGTAGTAGTAGTAGTATTTTTTACATGCTTCATTGTTAGGGTTATTAGTGGTTATTAAAGGTCCCATATCGTGCTCATTTTCAGGTTCATACTTGTATTTTGTGTTTCTACTAGAACATGTTTACATGCTTTAATGTTCAAAAAAACACATTATTTTCCTTGTACTGTCTGCCTGAATATACCGGTTTTAGTGCATTTCAATGGAATTGCAACGGAATTGCGTTGCTAGGCAACAGTTTGGGTCCATGTTTACTTCCTGTCAGCTGATGTTATTCACATACACTGCAACAGGAAATAAACTGGGACACATTTAGAATGTTTATGTTTAAACCGTGTAATGGTCTAAATATTGTATATTTGTGACATCACAAATGGACAGAAATCCTAACGGCTTGTTTCAAACGCGCAATTTCTGAATACGGGCTGTGTGTATTTCTCCGTATATTGAGCGTTTTGATAGTTTAATAGTATTTATATATCACTTAAACCTGCTATATAATATAAAAGACCTGAAAATCTCACTTTTTACAATATGGGACATTTAAGCATTTGAACCCTCCGTCCCTTTAGACATGCATTGGAATGGTAGGATGTAGTGATGTCCTCTTATGTGAGACAGTACTCTCATTCGTCATTGGTTTGAAGTTGTATCAGCAGTTTTTTTTTCTCTCTTCTGTCAGTCAGTCTATAATCTTATCAAATTAATATGACTCAGGGTTTAAAAAGCCAACTGTAAACCTCAAATCTGGCCTTTGTTGCATTTCTGTCTTCCTCTCTGTCTTCTGTTATATGGTTTTATATGTGTTAGCAAACAATTGCCTATTTATCCATCAGACACCGAGCAACCTATAGTATTTATGTTGCGTGGTGTTTCTGGCCACCTGACGAATGTAAGTTAAACACCTGCAACAACCAAAATCATTTGCTTGTGTTCTTTTTATTGATTTGAGCTTGGCTTTTAATGCTGTGCAAATTGACACTTAGGACGACTTTTTAAGACGGATGTGAACGGTGGGCTCATTCACTGGATTAGAAGTTTTTTAACTGACCGCCCTCAGAGAGTTTTAATGAACGGGGGTCCACTCAAGACGAGCCTGTTCTAAATACCGGAGCATCAAAAGGCTGCGTGTTGTCACCTCTGTTGTTCTCTATTTATACAAATGACATGACTGTGCACAGCAGCAATATTAAGTTGCTTAAATATGCTGATGACATGGCCTTGGTTGGTCTTCTAACAGAAACTAATGCCACACCTGAGGAGGCTTACTTCAGCCAGGAAATTAACGTGGCGAAAACAAAGGAAGTTGTAATACAAACAAAACCAAGGGGGACCAGTTACATCGCCCCCCTGTTGTTGTTTTCAACATCCAGCCTGTGGAAGTAGTGGAACATTTTAAGTACTTGGACACGATCATTGATCAAACTTTAAGTTTTACTGAAAACTCAGTTTTAAGAGAGCCAACCAGTGACTATTTTTATCAGGAAGCTGAGGAGCTTTGGTGTAAGTCAGCGCATACTTGAGATTCATTGACCCGAGGGCGAGGGCGAACATATATAAGAGGTCTTTTATTCCCCATGCCATTCAGGTACTGAATGCAAAATGACTGCACTATAGGGAAGGTCTAACTTATCCCCATCTGCTGCTGCTGTTTCCTGCCCATTTGCACAATTGTACCTCTGTTGTTGTATGTTTTGTAAGAGTGTGGAGTGTTTTGCTGACTGTATGTTTTTAATGGTTTTTTTTATTGTCTTGGTGATATGCTGTGTCATGTTTGAATTTATCTTGTATGTACTAGAGAAGCCAAAGACAAATTTCCACTATGGTGGACAATAAAGTCAAAGTAAGTCAGTCCAATATTCTCTCTGTTTTAGCTCTGGTTTTGGTCTCCACCAGCTCCCGAGGGGTGCTGAGCAGGTAGAGCTTTATCACTGAAAACAGCTGCCTGTTTGAAAGCAACTTAAAGTTACTACAACTGGAGCTTTTAACTGGTTATGAAACAGTCTCAATGTAATACCGATGCCTCTGTGTGACCTACATAAGTAAATGAGACCATCAATGAGAAGATTGGCTATTTCTATGTTATTCTTAATGCCTGTCCTCGGGTCAGATTACTCGCGACATCGGAGGAAAAAGGATTCACGGCAGAAAGACTGAAAGAGCCTCTGATTACATATTCACAGTCAAAGCTTAGCAGAGAGCCAGAGCCAGTTAAAAGGAAGCAGGAGGATCCAGAACACAAAAAAGCTGAAAGGAACAGTGATAGGGCACGGATGAAAACACGAGTCAATCTTGCTCGGTCATTCAACAGATGGAGAGAATTGCGGGATTTGAAAGGATTCAAAACCGATGCTCAGTTGGCCCTTTTCCTCCTAGACTGGTCTGAAAAATATACTGACTACTGAAGCTTTAAAGTAACATTTTTATTATTTAAATTTTAGTATATGTAGATTTATACACCGCAAAGTAATAGAAGAAGAATAGAATAGTGATTTAATACAATGTTTTGCTTTGGGTCAGGGGTCAGGGGTCAGCAACCTTTACTATCAAAAGCCATTTTAGGCAAAAAAAAAAAAAAAAAATCTGTCTGGAGGCGCAAAACATTTGAGCATTGTGATGAAGGTAAGAGTTTATAGTCTAAGTGTATAGTATATAAGTCTAATGCAGTGAGGGCCAAAGTGCAAATGTACTACGGAGTATTAGGGCCACATTGAGGGAAAATACATCTGAGATTTACAGAATAAAGTCATAACTTTACGAGAAAAAAAGTCGTAATATTACGAGAATAAAGTCATAACTGTACGACAAAAAAAGAAAATAACACATAAAATTATTACTTTATTATATTAGGACTTCATTTTCATAATACTACGACATTTTTACTCATAATATTCTGACTTTATTCTCAAAATCTCAGATTTTTTTTTTTTCCTCAATGTGGCCCTAATACCCCGTCGTACCGTCGTACCATAGACCTACAACAATGATAAATAAAAATGAAAATGTAAACAAAAACAGTTATTTATTTCCATGTTTATAAATCCACAGGGAGCCACTGGAGAGGAGCTAAAGAGACGCATGTGGCTCCAGAGCCGCAGGTTGCTGACCCCTGCCTTAGGTTCTCCTAACAGATTAATCCAGACATGCTTAAATATTATTTTGTCATTATATGATATTATCACATATTATATAACATATATATATATAATTTCAGCCTTTTTAGATGACGTACCACAGTATCTGTTACCTATCAACAGTACAGCTTCAGCAGTACAGATGACTTGAGGATGTACTGGAGTCTACTCTGTTCCCAGGAGTGTCTATACGGAGCTCATAGAAGTCATGGAGGAAACAGACTCTGGTGTTATCTAAAGAGAGGCCATCACATGTGTAGGAGGACATCTGTGCAAAACATGACACATTCTTCAAAGAAAAATAAAAGTTTTTTTCTACTTTGAAGAACGAAACACAGGAAAGAGACAGAGTCAAACAGGAGATGTCCTCCCAGAAGTTTTCTTTCTTACAGCAGTGCAGTTGATCCCCAGGCTGCCGAGTGACTCCAGAACTACTTGTTTCCTCTCGTGAACGTACTGCTGCTCACCAGCACACAGAGACTGGGACTGACGGACGGCTCTCTGGAAGTGATCAAAGACAGCAATAAATAAGAATACACATTATTTACAAAGCACTTTCAAAACAGAGTGCTTGACGTGGGGAAAATCAAGATAAAACCATTCAGCACAATAACATTCAATAAAAATCAGGCCACAAAGTATACAGAGAATGAAATACCCGACCACGAACCGTAGATGAGGATGCAGCCATTGGGATGTGAATAACAGATGGATGAGTGGACCTGTTGAGCTTTTGACCAAATGTAGGAAGCAGCCAACACCCATGAACATGATATTACATGTAGGCTACTATATGTGGTTCAACAGTTCAACCAGTTCTCCTTTGTACTGGTTTTGTTTGAAAGTTGAAAATTATATTGTTTGACTTTGTTGATTTAGTTCCCCATCTCTGACACTGGAGCTGTGCTAACAATGGACCCACTTCCACCGAAAACTCTTTCAGTGTTCATATATGGGCATGTGAGAATTGTTTTAAGATTTGAAAAACAGTGAACCTATACCTTTTAAAGGGACTCTGTAAGAATCAGAAATTTGCTTGTTAACAGCAGCACCTGTGGCCGTTAAGTCAACGAAAGTCAGCGTCCTGTTGTTCGCGCTTGTGCTCACTCTACATAGACATGAACGAGCATCGGTCAACACAGTGAGGAGACACACGTCAGCTAAAAGCACAATATCACTCTATATTTCAGCTGCTTGGCAGTAATGTTAGCTGACCAGACCAAGGTCTCTCCATGAATCAATGCTGATACTGTGCTTTCCGGCTTCAGACTCCCGACCGCTTTCAGAAGGAACAGGGGAGACACCAGAGTTTTGGTTGGAGACGATAACGTTACTCGCTCTGGAGCCCCGTCTATTCACTCAGCAGCAGGAAACAAGACACGGGAAACCTCTGTTGGTCTGGAGGAGCTGCAGCAGTTATTTCTGCACAAACATCCACTGTACATTCACTAGATATTCTCAGAGCTAAACTAACTCTTCTGCAGTGTGGAGTGTGGAGAGAGGTGGAGCGAGTGAGAACGAGCGCGGTGTGTGAGTGAAGGCAAGCAGGAAGAGCAGCAGAGACTCCGGCCCTGGCCCGCGGTTGGGGGGGCTGGAGCAGGAAGAGTCAACAGTGTTTAACAGACGGCCTTCACTAGATAGAACTTTGAGGTTTTGGTGCTTCCGTGTAGTTTGTGTTGGAACAGCGTAGCCACACGCGAGCGCACATGGGACACTGACCCGCACTGATTGTTGTAAGACGTTACAAACAGTCCCTTTAAACAAACACAATTTTTCACAGTGAATTTACCTGCACACACACTTTTTTAACATTTGACATCAATTCTTTTTTTTTTTTGTCAGTATGCCCCTATAGTACCTCATAGATCAGGCCGGCAACACATCGCCCAGAGTAGACTCGTCACCATGGATCCTTTTGGCAGTAGGATCAGAGACAGTTCAGACAGTTCATGTGTCACGTTGTGTTTCTCCACTGCTCCATTCCCCCCCTCCACCTCCCCACCCCCTCCCCCCTTTAGGAGCCCAGCGGCAGCAGGTCCTGAGTCTATTAACTCCAACGGGAGAAGTGAACATGAACACAGATTATGACCGATTCTTTCACCCCATAGTCACTAAAGTAAATATTGGACCCATTGATTGATTGAAATGACATTTTTCACACAGACAAATCTGGAGAGAATTTACTTTAGAGCATAGAGGATCTTATAGAGCACCTCTGACAGTACCCCCCTTCTTTCTTAAAGGTGCATGACCCAAACTTGTGAAAATCACAATCTAAAAACACGTGAAACTGCATTGACATCTATAGGATCTTCTGTTGTGAAGAATGTGCCAGTCTGACAAATAGTACTCATAGACACACCTACAGTATTGTGTCAGGGTATAGAGGAACCTGATAAATGGTGCCTTTTCCTGGTAAAGAGCAGAGATAGACCATTGATTATAGTCAACATGCTACTAATATACAACCTCAATCCTTTGCCATGCATCTCTCACCTCAGAAGTGGCTGTATTCCTCTCCATGTTGTCCACTGCTTTTGACAGCACTACTGAAATCACAAGCCAAATCACTGAGGCTGCAAAACTTGTGTTTCCAGTCTGCATGTCTGGGCGTGGAGACAACCCCTCAGTACAACTGTAAATGAAGCTGTATAGGTATAAAGGTTCTTCTGACTTCTATAGTCAGATGTTGCTGGTTTTGAAGTGGCTTCCTCCTTAAAGGAGCTGTTCAGGCTTCAGTCACACACAGACAAAGACACACAATCAGATATACTTTAACTCTCACACACACAAGCCTGATGATTTGTACCATGTGAGGGAAGGATTTCTCAATACCAACCAGTTGTCAAATTCAAACCAGGCCGAAACAACGAAACAAAAGCACATTCTTTCTCTCACAATGCTATGTTATTTCTACAGGGGGGTGGGGGGCGGGGGTACTCAGGGGTGAACAGGGGGAGTCAGTGTCAGGGGGGCAGTGGTGTGTTGTGTGTGAGTGTGTGTGAGAGAGAGAGAGAGAGAGAGAGAGGGGGGGGGGGGGAAGTAGTGTGT
>CAKAOI010045828.1:0-31164 GCA_916701655.1 Sebastiscus albofasciatus | reverse complement strand
TTTGGCATAAAGCTGATTAATCAACTGATTGTATTAAAAAAAGAAAAGAAACATTAATTAATCACCTGATTATCAGCGACTTGAACTTCATCCTCTCTCACACACACACACACACACACACACACACACACACACACATATATAAAAAGCCAGCAAGTGGACCTTGAGTTTAAGATTTTTTTGTGAACTTTCTCATATTTTGGTTTCTATAGTCAATAATCAATGAACAATAATAATCTCAACTCAACGTCCACTTACTAGGGAGGCTGAGGCAGGAAAAGCCAACACTAGGATCAGATCTAAATCATGTTCATGGAGAGACCTTGGTCTGGTCAGCTAACATTACTGCCAAGCAGCTGAAATATAGAGTGATGTTGTGCTTTTAGCTGATGTGTGTCGCCTCACTGTTTTGAGCGATGCTCGTTCAGGTCTATTTAGAGCGAGCACAAGTGCGAGCAACAGGACGCTGACTTTCGTTGACTTCACGGCCACAGGTGATGCTGTTAACAAGACATTTCTGATTCTTACCAACAGTCCCTTTAAACCGATAGTTATTTGTACACCATTGTGTGAGGAGGGCAATGTAGTATCAATAGGCTGTAACAGTTATCACTATTGAGTAGTGTATGTAGAGTACGGCAGTGTCATAATACATGTATTGGTCAGTAGTGTTATTTTAGTGTGCATTTTGGATGTGAGATTAGGTGAAGTCACTAATGAAAACTGTGTGTAACAGACTGAGAATGTGTGAGACGGAGAGAGGAGCAGGACAACATGTTGTTGGACTATATTTGGTTTCCCACTTCATTGACTTTCTCACAAAGAAATTAAAATTCCCACTGGGCCGTCTGTTCAGGATACAGTCCTGTTTTTCCATGGCATCAAAAAAACGCTTTAGTAAAAAAAATCTTAGTTGCTGGTCTTTTTCTGACTCATTGATTTTGGGGAAACTATTTACAGGTTTGCTTCAGCCCTGAGGTATGTCACTAGTTCTAGCTTCAGGACGCATCATTGTATCTTATGATAATAATAATAATAAAAAATACATTTTATTTGGTAGCGCCTTTCAAGACACCCAAGGACACCTTACAACGATAAAATTAAACTCAAACAGATAAAAACAGCCAGACATGACAAAGACACATTTATGCAGACACTGATGGACAGATGGAAACTACAGAGAATAGGCCAGTGAACAGGTGAGTTCTGAGGTGGATTTTGAATGTAGTAACAGTGTCAGACTGCCAGATGTGGGGAGGGAGTGAGTTCCAGAGCCTGGGAGCAGAGCAGCTGAAAAATAGTCCCTTTAATATTTTTTAACAATGACCACTTAAGTGTAACTAATAATCACATTATAAGTGAGTCACCAACATTTATGAAGTATTATACTTAATTTAAAAAAGAAAATGAATTACTAAAATAATGATAAAGTCATTATAAAATGCTTTATAATGTGTTATAGTTATTGTTATAAAGCATTATGAATATTTTTGAGTGCTTATAACTATAATGATACATTACTGTAAGCAGTTCAACACATAAGTGTTTATAATGCATTATAGACATCATAGAAAGTGTTACCAGTAAGAGAACTCATAAAACAGAAATGTTATACTATCATAGTATAACAGTTACAATTTGAACACCAAAGATCAAAATCATTTTGTCCCAGACGTGAAGGTGAAGCTCGCCTGAATAATGGAAGACTAAAACGTTGAATGGAAGCCACGTAACCAATAAGAATTTATTGTCACAAGCACAATTTGTTACACAAAAATAATGGGTCACATTTACACAATTTATACAGGTCTAGAACTCAATGTACAATTAACAGACTAAACTAAATACCGATAGTTAAATATGTACTCACATTGCACACAATATCATTAAAACCTACACAAAAAACATGTACTGTGTGAAAGTAACACGAGTCGACATAAAAATCGCATTATTTACAAAAAAGAAACATCAATTTGAGATCTTTAGCAAAAGGACTCTGATGTCTGTTCAAGGTTCTCCCATCCGTCTGTCAGAGACATTATACAATCTATCATGTAAAAGCTCCCCCGCTAGAAAGTATTATTCAGTCTCTTAATAGTTGAAAAGATTATAAAGTAATAAAGTCAAGTAGCCAGAGCTGAAGAACACCAAATACACTAGTAAATACTGCGCTTTGCTTGGACGGTATGGCGGTTTTTCCCTTTTAAAGCAGGCTGGTGAGATTAGCAGTTAGCTTCATGAAGTGCACTTTAAGCCTTTTAGCTTAGCAACTGTCTGCAATGAGTTTTTTTATTTTTTGAATTAAGATTTGAATTTATACATAGAATCCTTCTATAACGCATCAGGTTTTTGTCTAGAGTTCTGGACATCACTACATTTAGTTTTACACAATAAGGTTGATGGAGAGAGAGAGAGTGAGGACAGCGGCAGGAGGGAGAGGAAGAGCTTCTCCTCTCCTGCTGCTGTTTGGCAGCGATGGTGTGCACGAGGCTGCGCCCGGGCAGATGGAGGTGGACATCTTCAACGCGCACAGAAATCTTACTGTGTGTATGTGGGAGCAAGTCGTGTTGGGACTGGTACATGTACATCAATACTGCCGTCCACTTATGCTCTCTGCAATCACTGCAGGTCGTACCAGAGGAGGTGATCGGTCAGCTGCTGCTTTATTGGTCCTGTTGGTCTCATCATAGTGAAATGATGTGCACATGACTGTTGAACTTTGGCTGAACATAAACCAGACTTGCTCTGTCCTTAATTTGACACTAATAATAATATCTCCTAATAGCACTAACAGCGCAGCCTCTGTGTGACAGTCTGTCCAGTAGCGCTACATGTGAGCTGTGCCGGCCTGATGACTGATGACACCAGCAGGTCAAATGTGTGACCGAGAGGCGTGATATTGCCACATTGTTGTTTCTTGTGTCCTCGCTCTACAATATAATTACGCTTGGAAGTAAAGGGACTGGCGATGCACACGCGTTAACAGTAACGGTGCGTTCACACCAAGAGTGAAGTCAACTTTTTGTGCGGCGGGATTACATACAAAGTCAACGCAAAGAGGCGAATAGACGTGAATGACGTGTCACTGAAATATTTCAACCTGATTGAGAAATTTGTGCGACGCTGTGTTGAGAAAGCCCATCAGCGTTGAGATTGACCTCCTGTCGTCACTGACGTCCTGACGTTGTTGAATCAGAAAAGGAGGACACCCAGAGCTACGACAGTATATCATCTCTGTACAGAGACCTTGTGTATAAATGTATGTGTATAACCTACAGACTGTCTCAGGTACAAACAACAACGTCGCTGCCATATTTATGCCTCGATGATTTTATGTTGAGTGTTGATGGAGCAGCTGCATAGCCTGGCACTGATCCATCCAAACTGCATTCAGAAAACAAGCATTTTAAAAGTTGTTTGCTTGTCCTCTTGCGGCAAGAACAAAGCATGAATTCAGACTTTTTACAAATCGGCATCATTATGTCGTTATTTCGGTATCATTTTGATCTGTTTATTGATATTAAATCGCAGCCTAATCTGTTTATTTTGGGTTCATACCGCAGTAGTGACGTGTGTCTGCTAGATACAGTCAGTGCAATGGCGCTGTATGTGAATACAGCTCGCCACCGGGTGACGTTATGAACCCAGACACGACGACGTTGCGTTTTCTGACATATCTGGGACTTCCACAACATGTACAAAGCAGCAACAGTGGTTATTTCTTCCACGGTTGATGGAGGAAATGGAGGAAAGAAAAGTTGTCCTCCTCCTCCTCTTCCTCCTCCTCTTCCTCCTCCTCCTTCTTCTCTCTGGCGTGTCTAGCGTGAATGAACAAGAATGATACCGGCGGTCCAACTCGCACAAGTAAAGCGAGGCGAAAATTTGCTTGTCTCTTGGTGTGAATGCAACACAAGTGTTGGTGTGTGGGACCGACAGCAGCGTGTGAGGATGTGCTGCTCTCTCACCTGTAGCTCTATAGACAGAGAGGTACGGTGCCTGTTCTCTCAATGTCTTCTTTTACAAAAAAAAAAGCAATTTTCAATTTGCACAGAGTAAGCCAATGTGTTTTCCTCAGTAACTATCACAGTCGAGCGAGGACTCTGAAAACTGGTCAACTTGTCTTGAGTAGTACACATAAGATATGATAAGATATGATTGATGGTTGTACTTGTTGCTTTTACAGTTAAATGAAATGTGAAGATTGTGTGCAGTAGAACTCAGAGTGAACTCCACATCAACACCACTAAGACTGAACTGTTAAATGATCTAATACAATATGTCCTGTTAAGTCCATAAATGAATATTTAGGTTCAATTTACTGCAGCGTGCTTCGGTTGTCCAACAACATGTATCATATGAAAAGGTTTGCATTAAACAACTAGGACATAATGAAATCTGTGCTCGGACATTAAGACGGTACTTTGTGTCCACCCTGTTGAGGGACTGGTTGTACTGGTGTCACAGGCTACGTGGACTGCACTAGCTGCGTTAATGCTATGTAGCAGGTGAGGAGCTCACTGCATGACAGAGCTTCTCCCTTTGTCGCTGAGAGCAGAAGGACTCGTAACTACAAAAACGTTCCTCTGTTCTTTTGTCATCATTCCGTCCTGATAAGGAGACAGGATATACTCCAACAGGTGTGGATGCAGACGACAGCAGCCACGCATGCAGCTCCGTACATCATCGGGTGTAGCATATGTGCAGTTGGCACAGTCGTATATTTTGTGTGGATGTTGCATGAGGACAATTTTGGTGGAAACTTCTGAAAGAGGAAATGTAAAATGTTGTATAATAATCCCGATCCTAGTCTCTGACCACCTGACTGACCTCCTCTGGCCGTGCTGCCGCTGACTGCAGGGAGCCAAACAGACGGAACCGTTTGTCTCTCGATGTGATGACGGACACAAAGTGCCGATACCGGCCTGATTGATGCGCCCTCCATCTGTCGGCGGGGGTTCCTCTATGCAAACATGAGGTATGTGTATGTTCACAGATACATATTGCAGGCGTTGGAGCCCACACATTAGGGAACTGTGTGTTTGTATGTGTGCGAATGACGAGTGCACCCAGACATTCACCGTGCTGCACGTCAGCTGTGTGGTGGTGATCCAGCAATATAGAAAAATGAGACAACATGACAGATGAACGCAAACATCAGTCCAGTTCTGAGAGGGAGAGGGGTGGAGAAAGGGGGTGGTATTACTCAGAGAAGGGTGGGAACATGCCGAGGTCAGCGAAGTCCTCAATGTTGTAGTTGGCTGTTCCCTGGGTGGGATCTCCAGCCATGGGTAACATGTCCTGCAGAGACACAGGGAGGGGGGGGGGGTCAGACATATCACATATCTGTGTGTGATGGTCAGCAGCCAGCAGCTAGAACACGCTCAGTGTGTGTGTGTGTGTGTGTGTTACCTGGAAGACTTCTGTCTGGCTGGGGTTGGGGTGTGTGTGCTGTTCCCCGGCCTGCTGGGAGTGATGCTGGTTCTGCCACTGGGACCAGACCTCACTGGGACGACCCTGGAACTGGGCTCCACTCTGACTGCTCTCCCCCGACACATCTGGAAACAGATGCTGTACGGTAACGCTCATACAGGACTGATTGCATGTTTAGAGTAGAATTAAATCTTTTCTTTTCTTTTTAAGATTATTTTTTGGGCATTTTCACCTTTACACCAGAGAACAGTATAGAACTGGAGGGGGACCGCTGTGTATTAACTTCATCATTTAGTACATGTAACTTCTTCAAACTGAATTCTAAAAAATACTGCGAGGAATTCCATTTTGTGTTGATTTTTGGCGGCCCCTGTGGACAATGTTTCCATGAGCACCACCGCCTCGTGTTGTAAAGATCTGCAGCTGCCAGACTCCCTTTAGAAAACCTCTCATTTTACTGCAGCAGGCTCTGACAGTCTGCCCCGCTCAGTCTTGGTTCTGGTTCTCTCGTGCCTCCCTTTCCCTCCAGCGGGCCCAGCGATACGGCCTCCTGTGTGGCAGTGTGGTGTCAGTTTTGGCTCCAGGAAGCAGGTCCCTCTCTCTGTCTGCTGGCACACCAGTGAACACATCTGTTTCAGCGGGAACCGGCAGAGCAGCGAGGTGAAGCTCTGCTCCTGGCCGGAGGAGGAGCCGCTGCTGCCGGGCACAGAGCGCTCCAACTCCCGCTGCAGCTCTGCTGGAGTCTGAGCTGAAGGAGTTACAGGAGAACCTGTGGTTGCCCAGCTTCACCCTCCTTTTTGGAAAACCATTATCATTATTATGACCATTATTCCCTGAGACATAGTGGTGCACAGATATGGAATGCCAACCCACTCACAGTAATAAGTGATGGCGTGTTAGTAAACAGCTTGGCAGCAGGTCATATCAGCTGTTGCTGATGAAACTTGGTGGTTGCCAGGTTTGAGTGCTCTTTGCGAGCTGGTGTCCGTACTCAACTCAGCTGCAGATCGTTTGTGAGGGAAGACTTAACTATAACACCACCGTACAATCAGAGTGGTTTTGTAGTTCCTGTTGGAAGTGACACGTCTTCTTTTTAGCTAATCGAGTCAAGTCAATTTCAAGAAGGGCATTCTCCCAGTTAAAGCTTCAGTAGTCAGTATATTTTTAGCATCATTGGGCAAAAATCCCATAATAACCTTTCAGCATATTGTAATTCAAGTGTTCGGAGAGATAACTAGACTTCTGCTCCTCCTCATGGCTCTGTTTTCAGGCTTTAGAGCATCTAGCCCGTGACGGGAGACTTTGACCAATCACAGGTCATTTCAGAGAGAGAGCGTTCCTATTGGCTGTGCTCCAGCTGGTGGGCGGTGCACAGCCAATAGGAACGCTTCCCTGTTGACGGCAGACTACAGATCAGCTCTTCCTGCTTGTTTTCCTCTGGTCTGTGAAATATTGCAGATGCCATTAGGAGCACCGGAGGACACAGAGGAACATGATGTTTTTCAGATTCCCTGTCTCATGTACTACTGTCAGGATATAGTGATCGTTTTATAAAAATAACTTTTTTTAAATCATATTTGCTCCAATCTCTCCTACTTCATCTTTAAAGGGAAAATGTGTCATCTCTTATGTGGATGTCCAATCATTGGTGATGGTAAATGTAGTCAATTGAAGCAATACATTCCAAAGGGTGTGCTATATTGACTGAGAAAACTGCTGCTCGCTGAGCTGTCCCAGCAGTGCCTACATGTACCAGGATGCATTGCACCTCGGCCTCTCTCCGCTGCATTTCTTCGGCTGTATGCTCTGGCTCCAATAAATACGGCTGAATATCTGAGTCAGCTAAAACACTTTCACTAGAAACAGCAAGTCTGCAATACAAGCGAAGAGAACAAGGAAGTTGTGTTTTGAATGGCATCTCCAGCTCATCGCCCCCCTGGCAGCCCAGAGGCAGAGACTAGAAACCCAAAGCTGAACAGCTGCTTGTAGTTCTTCCTCACATCCAACTACGTCACTGCCACATCAGCCTTCTTAGGAATAAAGGCCTGTCTAATATTAACCTGTGTCATACAAAAGCCTGGATCTCTCTGCTGTTACCACTATTTTAAAATGATATGGTAGTTGAAATTCCCATAAAGTTCTTTGTAGCCTGGATCAACATAGTAGCACATCCATAAGAGTAGCAGCATGAGCTTTATGACTTTCTTCTTGCGACTCTCTCGCTCACACACCAACAAATATATTGCCTGACTGACAATTCGGAGTAGCAGCTACACACTCCGACATGAGATATGAACATACGCACGCACGCACGCACGCACGCACGCACGCACGCACGCACGCACGCACGCACGCACGCACGCACGCACGCACGCACACACACACACACACACACACACACACACACACACACACACACACACACACACACACACACACACACTCCCTGCGAGGCTGTTTTGAGAGTTTAGCGAGTACATTAAAGCAGAGCAGATTGATAAGCTGTCTGCCTCCCCCTGCAGAGGAACATTCCTGCTGTTTCACAATAATAAACAAAATGCTCATCTCATCTCCGCCCAGATACAAGTGAGAGGCTGAGCCGCTGACGGAGGGAGGAAAGAGAGCACATGTCAAACATACAGGTGGAACAGTAATTAACCAAACACAGAGGAGGCTGGTTGTGTATACATGAAGTGGAAAGCACACAAGATAAGGAAAAAAAAGACAGAGCTTATCAGAAGTGAATACTGATGAAACACGTGCAACAACAGAGCAAATGAACTGACTGCATTCCTTCAAATGGGCTGACAGCAAAGAGAAAAAAAGGGAAAGAGCGCCGGATGGATGAATGGAGTGTAAAAAATCAGCCTGAGAGGAAGAACAAAAGAGAGAAAATAAAGAATAAAGAAATGAGGCAGCAGAGAGAGAGAAAATCCATTTGGATAATGTGTGTGTCCATTAAAAGGCTATCAAGTAGCCGTTGCATGCTGGACATGCTTCGTTCCTACAGCTATGTGGACAACAGACAGCAGCTGGCTGATGAGCCATCACTGACTGAACACACACTAAAACCTTCACTATCTTTTGTGTTCCTTGATCCCATTTTTAGTCACGCCAGCAGTGCGGCTCCAGGAAACCGGACGCTGGTCAGTCCAAAGTGAAATGTCTCCACTAGGGCTACGACTTTTATTTACAAACGTAATTGCAGAAATCATTTTTCATTATTAATTAAAGTGTCAGTAGGCTTACGTAGTACGTTTCGAAATAAAAGCCCTCAAATGTTTTTTTTTCTGTGGACAGAATTCCTTCATTCGTTAAGACAAGGTTTTTATTCTGAAATATTTGCAGGGGAGTGTTGTAGAACATGCAGTGACTTGCAGGGGCTCACTGAATTAATATAATACGGGGTTTTAATTGTCGATTATTACTATTACTTACAAATTACCACACGTTTCTTAACCTTTCTCTGTCTAAGATAAATATAAATGACATTTATAATGAAATGAAATGGTCATTATGAAAGGCAAACTGTGTGGAAAGAAAGAGCTGACAGCAGCAGCAGAAACGCTGCTAGTGTGAACACCCGACGCCTGAATCACGCAGCAGTTCAGCGAGGCCGCTGTCAGGGGCTGCTCATGCGAGCGGTGTGGACACGCCGTCATACTAGCTTGTCACGAAGGAGGGTAAATAAACACTCCAAACGTGTGCTAAATTTTGGCGAGGAAAAACTGCGATGGCCATTTTCAAAAGGGTCCCTTGACCTCTGACCTCCAGATCAGTGAATGTAAATGGGTTCTATGGGTACCCACGAGTCTCCCCTTTACAGACATGCCCACTTTATGATAATCACATGCAGTTTGGGGCAAGTCATAGTCAAGTCAGCACACTGACACACTGACAGCTGTTGTTGCCTGTTGGGCTGCAGTTTGCCATGTTATGATTGGAGCATATTGTTTTATGCTAAATGCAGTACCTGTGAGGGTTTCTGGACAATATCTGTCATTGTTTTGTGTTGTTAATTGATTTACAATAATACATATATACATACATTTGCATAAAGCAGCATATTTGTCCACACCCATGTTGATAAGAGTATTAAATACTTGACAAATCTCCCTTTAAGCTACATTTTGAACAGATCAATAAATGTGTGATTTATTGCGATTAATATTTGAATCGATTGACAGTAGATATGTATCAGTAGACCTCTTAATATCCCTTTGCCAGGATGATGCATTCATGTGCAGCTGTTAGGATTGAAAATAATAACATAATAAATGAATTCCCTAATCAGAAGTCAGTTTGTGAACGCTGACTTGGAGCACGCTCACAGCTTGGGGTCAACCACAACAAATACTTTCTCAAGCCACTGTCATACACTGCTATTGGGTTTCCATGCAGGCAGGGTTGGAAGTGGAATTGAATGATGCTCAGTATTTTGTGAGAATACCTCAGAATGCAGACAACTCAATGTAGGCAATCTGACATAACTTCATTTGTGCCGGTCTGTCAGCAGAAAAAAAAGTAAAAAAAAAGTAGCACTTATCAGAGGCAACCTTGCAGTGTTCTCCATAGCACTCATAAAAAGGCTGGTGTGTATGAGCTGTTAACGCTGTGGGGGTGAGAAAAAAAGCTTTGAAGGCCATACAGCACAATGTATATTAATGGTGGATAGAGCTGTGAATGAGTGACTCTGACCCTGTCTGCTTTGCTTCCCCAGCCATGTAATTAAATCTGTACCAGAACAAAAAAATAAGCCAGTAAGACCTGAAAGGAAGGAAATGACTTTCCTATTTGAATGGAATACATGACTGTAAACGGGTCTCTGTTAAGGCCTCCCTTCCCCTCTAATGTTAAAGGATCCTAATGAGCTCAGCAGGTGTTGATACAGGGCATGTAATTACTTTGGCATCTGAAACTTGTTCACATAAAAAGTACCTGCCAACACACATTTAGCAAGAAAGCAGCTCAGCGCTGTTACATATCTAACATAGTGAAGGAGCATTAATGGTGGGGGCCTCCACATGGACAGGAGAAGTAGAAACCTTTCAGATAGTTCAAAGTAGGGATGCACCGATTCCACTTTTTTTCAGACCGAGTACGAGTACAAGAACAAGAACTTGCGTTTGGGTACTCGCTGATACCGAGTACTTTTCTGTGCCAAAAGACCCTCGTTAACAGCCAACTGGGGGGTGAGAGCGACACACAGCAGGCTGGGGAGTCCAGCATACGAGGCGGTGTGCCGCGACCGGCTCTAGGCCGCCTTGGAAAGGCTCGGGGCGAAGGTGGCTCGCCGCCGCAGCTTTACAGCGCTCCCCGCCCGGACCTCGCCCCTCCCTGCTCCCGGTGCGACTTTCTACCGGGGAGGACTGTCCTCAGTGCGCTCCAACAGCGTCATGCCTCGGTCCACGTAAAAGGCACCAGGGGTCTGTGGCGTTGTCGGCAACCCACCCGACCCGTCTTGAAACACGGACCAAGGAGTCTAACACACGCGCGAGTCAGACGGTGCAAGCCAAACCCCGTTGCACAATGAAAGTGAGGGCCGGCGGGTGCTGGCTGAGGTGGGATCCCAGCCCCGTGGGGTCGAGCGCACCACCGGCCCGTCTTGCCCGCACCGTCGGGGAGGTGGAGCGTGAGGACCCGAAAGATGTTGACGAGAGGTTAACGTCACGCTGCTGTAAAATGGTATCAGTGCCGTTGTATCGTATTGCATCCCTAGTTCAAAGATTACAACTTGTGACACACACTGATATTTTTAAAGGGGTGAAGCTCATGGAAGCTCACATCTGTAGTCTACTCTGCTTTCCACATGATGTCACACTTCACAGTGGCAAGAGGTCAGGGACAATGATCCAACTACAACACAGATGGCAACGCATCCAGAGACGGACTTGTAACAATGTCTCAGGTTGTTGCTGGAATGTGACCAAATGGAAAACCAACGTTATATTACGCGCAGTGTGTACAAAGCCATCGAAATAGGGAAAAGAATGAGGAACAATAAAGGGATAAAAATAAATAAATTACATTATTTAAAAAATAAATACGGAAAAAATATTTAAAATTATACAGAAAAAAATACAATATATATTTAAAAAAAAAGCAAAAATAAATATATACAGATATAAATGAACAAATAAATGTGAAAAATAAATGAAAATACTCACAGTTATTCTTTTATGTTTTGTTATTTTTCTTTACATTTCCACATTTTTTTATTTATTTGTTTTGTCTTTATATTTCCACATTTTTGATTTACTTATTTATTCATTTGTCTTTATATTTCCAAATTTTTTGTTTACTTATTTATTCATTTATTTATTCCACATTATATTTCCACATTTATTTATTTACTTACATATTCTTCTATTTATTACTCTTTATATTTCCACATTTAGTATCTTATTCTTTAACAGATCCATTCTTCATTATTGTAGTCCTATGACTCTACATGTATAGTGTGTTTAGAAACAAATCTCTGATTTTACTTTACCCGGACTTTAACTTTTAGTTTCACACGGGACACAAACAGCAGCCTCCTGGGTGAAAGTCCTGTTTGTTTCTATCGTTTGTATCCACTTTCAGTGGAATCCTATCGTGATAATACAATCATATCGCTGTCACCAGTTTTTATTCAAAGGTTTGTCTGATGTCATGTATAACAATGGACTTTATTTGTTTACTTTAGATACAATTTGCTATAGAGACAAATGAAGTTCTTATCAATATGTTGACCAAGCTCTACCTAATACGATCTTCAACAGAACAGAACCTGTATACATGTTGTTCCTCCATTTCTGTGTTCATAACATTATGTTTGCAGACAGAAAGATACAGACACACAGAGACCTTCACAAGAAATAGTCCCCCACAGCATCCAGGTGGGATGTTAAGATAGATCACCCAGTAATGGAGAGGAGGACTCACCAAAAGCTGTGCTGCGGTTTGTCAGTCCTGAGTAGGCGTTGCCGCTGGGGGAGGAAGTGGCCGGGGACGACAGGGGACTGTAGGAGGCCGGGTCGGTCTGATAGCTGTGGCCAGAACCAATACCAAATGGACTGGACTGGGCTTTACTGGACTGGAGAGCACAAGTACTGGTTAGATTCAGCATAATACAAGATACACGGTTCACAGCTCAGAAAACAATCTAGGATTACTTCTGTATGCCTACCAGAGGAATGGAAGGAGCAACAACTGTCTTTTCAAGTTTGCACATGCTTCTTAATTAAGTTAAAGGGTCTGTTTGCAAGAATCAGAAATGTCTTGTTAACAGCGACACCTGTGTCCGTTAAGTCAACTAAAGTCAGCGTCCTGTTGCTCGCTCTACATAGACATGAACGAGCATCGCTCAAAACAGTGAGGAGACACACGTCAGCTAAAAGCACAATATCACTCTATATTTCAGCTGCTTGGCAGTAAGGTTAGCTGACCAGACCAAGGTCTCTCCATGAATCAATGCTGATCCTAGTGTTGGCTTTTCCTGCCTCAGCCTCCCGACCGCGGCCGGAGGGAACGGGGGAGACACCGGAGTTTTGGTCGGAGACGATAACGTTTCTCTCTGCGGAGCCCCGTCACTTCACAAGACACGGGAAACCTCTGTTGGTCTGGAGGAGCTGCAGCAGTTATTTCTGCACAGTGTGGAGTGTGCGTGCATGCACGTGAGAGTGGAGTGAGAACGAGTGCGGTGTGTGAGTGAAGGCAGGCAGAGGATCAGAGTACAGCAGAGAAGCTACGGTCTCCTCCGCGTCCTCCGACCGCGGCCAACAATGTTTAACAGACAGGCTTCACTAGATACAACCAAGAGGTTTTGGTGCTTCACTGTAGTTTGTGTTGGAGTCTGAGTCTGAACAGCGTAGCCACACGCGAGCGCGCATGGGACACCGACCAGCAATGATTTATACGTGTAAGAAGTTACAAACAGTACCTTCAAATGAGTTACTATCCATTTTTTTGTATGCATGTATTTGGATTTGACACTGTGACACATGAACATTATTCACATGAGTTGTCCAAACTACAAGATGAAACTCTGCTGTTAAATATGCTCTTTGAGAAATGTGCCAAATGAACTTGATCCAGCTGCTGTATTCGTGTAACATTATTTAGTAAGCACAAGTAAATATTGTTTAAAAGAAGCTTCCATGTTCAATCCCCTATGCAGTGAGCTACAAGAACTAATCCAGTGGTTTAATTGAGGAGTTTACTCTTGGTTAGAGACAATGCATCTGAAATGATTTATAGAAATTGAAATTGAAAAAAGCTTTAGGAGGCTTGTGAGTTTTTCCTGACTCTCTACAATGGAGGTGGGATGACCCAAAGTGGGTGTTCACATCGCAAACAAATATTTTACAACTGTTAACATGGTGGCAATTTTTGTTTTTATCTTGTGTTGCAGTTCCTTGTTGCACGAGGTCAACGGTATAATACGGTGTTCACGTAACAAAGTAATCTGCCAGGACTGTATGGTTGCACATATTTGATTTGCCAACACCGGACAATCCTTCTGCAGGGCAACCCTGCGTTTTTTTGCCAAAGCCCTCTGTGTTGCCACCCCTAAAGAGCCAACGCAGTCCTCCCATTCATATGAATACTGGGGCTGAACATGGTCATTGTCAGAATGTAAATTAGGAGACTAAGACCCAGGTTGGAAAATACCTGAATTTTCCTAGAACTTGATGTAAGGGAAAACAATCCAACTTTTAAAACGCCATTCTATAGCACTCTACTGTCATGCAACATCATTCATAAAATGGACTTAAAATGGGATTCCATTTTTCACATCCATAAAGCATTTTGTTCAATTATTGTATTGCAAAACAATGTACTATCATTTACAGTTATTAAAGGTCCCTTTCAATGTTCCCATAGACGCTTCAAGAACATGCATACAGTATGTTAAGTATGGGTTACTGTTTTTGTTGTAACTGTGTTGAAAACTTTTACATACATTTTTGTGCCAGTGTGTGTGGACAGCCCTAACCTAACCTAACCTAACCCAAGTATTACATTCACATACAATGAAACTGCCTTGACAATTACATTTAGAGGAAAACGTATTTTGTCGCAAGTTATGTTTGTTCTTTACGTATCTCAAATATGTTTGTGATGATAGTCGGCGTAGGGAAGAGGTCGGGGTGGTGGATGGGTTAAACAAGCAGGACTTTCTAACAGGACACTGCTGTTTGTGTTCTGTGTGAAACTAATACTCAACATTGATGTACTCGAATTTGTGACGTCCACAGTCTAATAATGTAAAACACATTTTGAGCCAAAATCATGATGTTTACTAAATCTAACCAAGTAGTTTGGTACGTTTTTGTTTTGTTACCCGCACGTTTAAAACGGTTTAAAACTGTTTAAAACCGCGACCGTACTCCAGGAGAAAATACGTCTCCCTCAAAACGTAACTGAGAATGCAGTTTAGTTGTATGGAAATATAATTTAGTAGGAGACAAGGTTGGTGTGGAAGACAGATGAGCCTGTTAAGGAACATATGCTCAGCACATTCCCTTAGCAAGATTATGAAACACACACACACACACACACACACACACACACACACACACACACACACACACACACACACAAAACATGACCAATAAGACAAGTCCATCTGGTAACAGGCAGAGAGATGGGAGTCTGGGGTACAGGAGGAGCAGAGGAAATGAATTTGGCATCACGGCAGCCGTAGAGATTGCTGGCTTTTTTATTATTGACACAGAAGGCGATGGCTTCACTTCAGTAGTAGTTACCTGTCCAGAGAAGGGGGGTCGGTTGCCTGACCATGCCACCTGGCCTGGATTGAGCTGTCTGGAGATCTGAGCTAGGTTCTGATTGGATGAGCCTGATGGCTGGATGTCGTTCACACCGGGGACGTGGATCACAGAGGAGCTGTGTGCACAAATATGAAGCTCAGTCAGTCAGGCTACTACAGTATCCCACCAGAGGCCTGCCCACGTGAGTGACAGATGTAACATGCAGAGCATTATAATGCACTAATGCCAGACTACACGATATTTTTGACGGTTATGATGGTCACTCTGTCTGATTAGACGATTGAGAGTCATAAATTCTTGTCGTGACTTGGCCGTGACACATGACAGACTACACGTCGGTCCCCTGCCGTCTTAATATATACGAGCTTACCGGGGCTCAAGCCCCCCGGGCCTGACCATGTCAAGGGGCCCACGAGGCTCCAGGGGAAAACAATACAAATATAATTCACAGGAAGAAGAGAAAGCGGGCATGCAACGGGATGCTCCATACGCAAAGACGCAAGGTCAGTGGTGTTTTTTACTCCGACACAACCTAGATTGAATATCCTACAGCGAGGTATGGCAGCAGTTGAAGGTCCGATGACATCATTCTGCATGATAAGTAGCCATGTGCTTCTGTTTACAGCTGTGTGCTTCTGTACTCAACTGGTCAAATTCACGGCCGTGACGGAACACGTCGTGGAAAGAAAAAAAAAAATCAAACTTGCTAGACTTTCTGTCGGAACGTCGTGAGGCGTCGTGAGGCGTCGTGAGGCGTCCCAGACGCGGCGTCGGTTGTCTTGTACTATGACACACTACATGAGATAAAACTATCGATTTTCGCACACAACACTCATTTATCGTTCCCGATCCCCCACGACGTGCCATGTCGGGCTATAATCGGGCTGATATCGTGTAGTCTGATCCCGGCATAACACACATCGCTGACATGTACCTGAAGCTTTTGCCAGAGTGCCCCTGCTGGAAGGGAGAGCTCTGTGAGTACAGCTGCTGTCCTCCAGCTGTAGAGGAGGGAACCATCATCTTCTTATCTCCCGCTACACACACACACACACACACACACACACACACACACACACACACACACACACACACACACACACACACACACCAGGGTCAGCATTAGAGAAATAACAGAGGACAGACAGCAGGAAGATAAACCAGCAACTATCAGGACACATGAAGTGTATGCGGTTGTGTGTGTGTGTGTGTGTGTGTGTGTGTCGTACAGCCAGAGATGCCAGTGTACATCTCAGCAAAGCGTGGGTCTCTCTCCTGGGAGAACAGGACTTCTGTCTTGTCGATGTTCTTCGCTGCCTCATGGACCCCGCTGCTGACGCTGGCCACAGGCACCTGAGGGTGGGGGGTGGATGTGGGGAGGGGTATAAGGGTTGACGTTAGGGATGACAGACCCAGGTCACAAAAATGTTCACAAACACAGACAGGCAGTCTGCACAGACATCAAGTACAACAGTCGTTTAAGGTCAGCTTTTTAGACAAGTATCCAAACAACAAGAAAACAAAGATGAGATGTTGTCCTCCTTCGTTCCTGATGTTTCCATCATCCAACAGCTGGTTTTCTGCTCTGCTCTGTCCAACTTTTTTGAAGCTGTTATTTAAGGACAATTCCATTTTTTTTTACAACCTGGGGTGTCTAAGGTTGCTTCCGAAATTCCACACTACCTACTAACTATTTAGTGTACTGAAACAGTATGTGAGATATTTTAGTATGTCTGAAACCTTAGTATGAAACCAATAGCACACAAATGACATACTATTTCCAGTGAACTATTACAGTGCAACGCTGGACACTACGGCAGCATAAATGTCTCTCAATGCAATGCGGTATTGACAACAACATTCATAACAGACGTTGGCGGACGGCTCTGTAACGTCAATAACGCTTCAATCTAACTGTAAGTCAGTAAGATTTCACTTTGCTAGGCGTAACATATCATTTAAATTAGTTCAGACTTTGATTCTCACAAACTGTCATTTTGTTCACATGAGGTTGGCACGGGTTACCATGGTCACACGTCTCCAACCGGCAAGGAGGCTCTCAGGAAGTGACGACGTAAACTACTACTCAGTGCGTCCGAAAAGATACATACTAAGGTTTATTCACACAAAAGTATGTTGAATAGTACACCTGTTGAGTGCATAGCATGTGATTTCAGACGAAGCCTGAGAAGTGTTTGCGGGTGAGGACCTCCTACTGTGAATACTGGCCCTGCGGTCCAGTTCATTTCACACAATATCTATGTGTTGTGTAAATAAACTGCACAATATCATGTGAAAGAACGAAGAAAGTTATTTGCTGTGCGTCACTTTACATGAACTGCTGCTATACATTAATACATGGTAATTCAATATTTGTAGATTATCTTAGTAATTACAGCAGGTAATTCAACTCAAATCCCATAGACGCATTCTTCCCAACCGGCTGAGTGGGATTGGGGCGAGGCTCTGAGAGCCTCGCCCCAATCCCACTGAAGGTTGGAAGCAGAAGGTTTACCTGGGAAAGATCGTATGCAGTCAGTCCATCTCTCTGGTGAACCTCCAGCTCTGCCTGCTGCTGCTGCTGTAGCTGCCTGAGAAAACACAACACACCATATACACCATCAGCACCTCAGACTGACACCTACAGCACACTACTGAACTGAAGCTGCCTTCATTTAAAGCTGCAGCGGGTAGAAATGGAGCAAATATGATCAAAAAGTTATTTTTATAAAAAAACAAAACAATCAGAGCCGAGCTGGAGTCTGCCGTCCAGCTGCTGACTATGAGAGCTGGCTGTCAATCACTCACCAACTCTGATCAAACTGCCAAACTAGGCAGCGCTGATCAAATATGAATCAATATTCTGTTACTGTAATGCCTATTTCTCTCCTCAAATGTTCTCAGAATCATCTTGTAGTGTACTGTTTAGCTGTAAAATGAGAAAGTTTGTGACCCGGCAGCCATGTTGAGATCTCTTGAGGAACTACCAAGCACCGCCCACCAGCCGGAGCACAGCGAATAGGAATGCTCTCTCTCTGAAATGACCTGTGATTGGTCAAAGTCTCCCGTCACAGGCTAGATGTTTTGAAGCCTGAAAACAGAGCCATGAGGAGGAGCAGAAGTCTAGTTATCTCTCAGAACACTTGAATTACAGTATGCTGAAAGGTTATTATGGGTTTTTTGCCCAATGATGCCAAAATATTGTTGCTTACTGAGGCTTTAAAATTCAATATAATAACATAACTAACATGACAAATAAACATTTAATTTAATAATACATGAGGATGAGACTGAAGGACCCACTGACCCCGTAATAAACCCAGAAGAAGTCAGAGATGAACATCATGCACATTTGTGTAGAATCGGATTAAAATCCCACATTCAAATTGGGTAAATACATTTCACCAGACAAGCAATGAAGAGCAGTGTTTATCAGTTCAGGTAGTTTTCAGATGCATTTATCCAGAATAACTTAATTCATAATAATAATAATAAGATCCTTGCGTTTTAGTTTTGGTCTATAAGAGCTATAAACATGAGGTGATATAGCCTGACAGGTAACTCCATCATTAGACAGTTTTGGTGATGTCATCCTGCATCATCATCATCAGTGTTACAGGGACCCAAGTGGGGAGATCAAACTGTGCTGACAGACAGCGCTTCACTGAATCAAATGTGTTTATCTATCAAGAAATAACTGATTATGAGCTTTATCAGTCGAGACTGAAGCTCATATGACAAACAGGTAGAAACAGGACAGTCTACTGTGTGGTTGCTATGTATCACACGCTTTAAGGAGGAGCAGCCAAAATACACAACACGCCTGTTTTAACAGCTTTTTCCCTTTCAGATATGTTGGGGAAAGTCCCTGCTCTTCCACGCTAAAGCACATTCTTGTTATCATGGTTACCAAATGATCCTGCTTGATCCTGGTCAAAGTTCATTTTTGACCTTAGAAACAACAGTCTCTCAACTTGAGGATTCTGGGTTCAGAGCCAGGCTCTATCAGGGATGTCACGAGAACCGATACCTTGGTACCAAGTCGATGCCAAAATTCAAAAAACGTGACGGTACTCTTTTTCTACAATACCGAAGATACCGTACGATGCCTGTAATGGTCATTGGTAGTGTTGTGACAGTGAGGAAAATTTCCCACCGGTTACACCGGACATTTTACAAGAAAAGATGACGGTCAACATGTGCAGAGCTCTGACTCTGATCTGTACTGTCGGGTGGCGGTGTGTCTGGCCTCTCCGGTAGGGCTTTTGCTGCGGGGCTCTGCTGTGGGGGTCTACCTGGTGCTGCTGCTCTGCGCACACCGGCTGTGACGGCTCCATCCGCCTCATTAACGTTATGGTTCCCTTATGGCGTTGGGAATTAAACGTGAAATATTGTCTAATAGGTGCGTTTGCTTTTCACTTCGACAATAAATCCTCTGCCTCCTGCTCCTACTACTCTGAGCTGAAGGATGCATTCATGGTCAGTATGTAGCGTCCGTCGTCTGACTATCGATTGATAACACGCTACTGATACGCCAAAATTAACAAAATGGGTCAATTCTTTTTACTTATTACTTAAAGGCTACATGCCTCTGTTTTTTGTAATATTCAAATGTTTTTAATTTTAATAAAAGAGTACGTGTTGAATTACATGGGATTTATTGTTGTTTTTTGTTTTCATGGTGGTATCAAATTTGGTATCGAGAATCGTGGAAATTCACTGGTATTGGCATCGACTACTAGATTACTGGTATCGTGACATCCCTAGGCTCTATAACAGCCTGGTCTCATTCCCAGGGCATCAAATACCAACGTTTTGTCACGCCCCTCAGTGTCTGATACCGACGCACATGGATCCTTTAGCATCTGTATGAGATGCATCAGGCTTTCAAGTAACTCCAATGTAAACCCATCCATGTCAATATTAGACACACAGAGCAAACCGCTCCAGAAGTCAGGTGACGTAGTATAAAGACCGATTAGTCCGCTTTTGAGTGGGTAGGAGGGTAGACGGGTCAAACAACCAGAACTTTCACCCAGGAGACCGCTGTTCGTGTCCCGATTGAAACCAAACCTCAACGTGGAGTTATTTTAAGTTACGTTTCGTAACTTATTTTAACCAAAACAACGATATTTTTCTAAACACAACCAAGTGTGAACGCACTCAAGATGCATTGAGGACTTATTAAGATCGGATCGTTCAGACCACATTCAGAGGTGGTCTAGACCTCATATGACCACATTCTTTTAGCAGTGTGTAGTGAATGTGTCCTGGCCACATTAAGGACCGCCTACTCATCAGATGTCCTGCTGGTATCACTGCGCCCCTCAGGTGAATAAACAGGCAGACACGGGTGCTTGTCAGCATGGAATCGGCCTCTGTGCTCTACTGTATCCTGTCGGTACAACTGTACTTTATTAAAATATATCTTGTTTATAGGCTACATATCTTCAGACTGTCAGACTAGGCACGCAAAGTGCATTCTTATCATACTGTTGGAGATGTGTCGGTGTTTTTGTTCCGCTGCTTTGCGTGGAGCTGACACCCGACCGCCTGTTCTCTGTCCTCCCGGCTCTCTGGAGCTCTGTGCCACGCTGTTGTCCGGCGGCGCGGAGGTACAATAACCTTTTATACATTGTACCAGAATTCAGGAATATGTAGGATATTACTACTGACATTCATGTAATATTACATCACAACATCTGCTGTATTAGCCGTGTGTTTACTACGTGTTTATTTGCATATAGAGTGGGGAAGTGAGATCTGATCAGAAATGGTCACTCAAGACGGATGTGGAGACGCATTCTAATGCCAGGTGTGAACAGACGTACTTAAAGCTGTCCACTTGTGATCCGATCACTGAGGATGTATGTTAATAGGACTGAACCAGGGCCACTGAGATAAGGCAAGAGATGCCACTAGCGTTAGAACCTGAGCCAGGAGAGCTGGGTGATGGAGGGAAATATCAATCAACACAGTCCCTATACAGCAGCATGCTGCAGGCAGGAGCGGAGTATAACCTGCAGAAGTAGCATAGACCTAATTAGGCAAAATTTCCTCCACAGACACACCACCCATATATTTCTGACCATTTATGTAAAACCTTTTAATCTAGTTCAATTGATCGGCGGCTGTGGCTCAGAGGTAGAGCAGGTCGTCCACCATTGCATGTCCAAGTGTTTTTGAGCAAGATACTGAACCCCAAATTGCTCCTGAAGGCTGAGCCATCGGTGTGTGAATGAGTATTTAGATTAGATCCTGATGGACAGGTTGGCTCCTTGTATGGCAGCCTCTGCCATCAGTGTGTCAATGTGTGTGTGAATGGGTGAATGCTGACATGTTGTAAAGCGCTTTGAGAGGTCGGAACACTTGACTATATAAATGCAAGTCCAGTTATCATTTACCATCTGAAGGGAACTGCCTCTACTGGTGGATTTGCTATTGATGGTGAATATACCTGCACGGCACTTTTTCTGTTAAGACGGGGGGGCACCCTGGACAGGTCGCTTGTTCATCACTGGCACAGCCGACGGCCAGTTAGCACGTATGTTATGCGCCTGCGTGAGAGGAAATAACTCTCCACACCAGCAGGCGGTGGTAGTCTGTATTAGTCATCCAAAAAGGGAAATCAGAAAACCGAGGACGGCGGATAATAGGGATGCACCGATAGGCATCCCTATTACCCTATTGATACATCACCAGTATCGGGTCCGATACTGTGCTCATGTACTCGTACTCGCAAAACGGCACCGATCTCAATCTCGTGCACTGATTCGTTTAAGCTAAATAGCCGATCAGAGTGATTTCTTTCACCGATGGGCTCTGCCACCGTTTCAACATGCTGACTCTGCCAAAAAACCTCCAACACCGGCAGACTACAGCAAAAACCACGCTGACAGACGCTCACCGACGGCCCCCAAACTGTCTGACGGCCGACAGAAGCGACAGTGCTAACCGCTGCACCACCGTACCGCCCCTCTAGATATAAATGTAGCTAAATTGATAGCTAGTATTGGACCTCCATATAAACCAAATGACAAAACCTGCTAGGACCATTTGTGACCAGGGATATAGATGGTTAGTAGCTGCACATTACAATGTGCTCCATGATTACATCACATCTATCTGTCAGCAACATCCTCCTGTTCCTCCTGTACCAGATGGAATATGTAAACCTTCCAGTGTGTTCCTCCCTGGGCATGCCTGGAATACCTCCACAAGGGAGGCAATACTAATCTGATACCCTAACCACCTTGACTGGTTCCCGTGAATGCAGAGAACATAAATGTCAGTATATGGGTGCTCTACAGTTGTAGCGTCGGCCCATTTGACCACGGAGATGACTGTGATACGATAACGTTTCCTGTCCGTGACAGAGTTAGAATGCAGCTTTAGCCGTGATGTCTAACTCTGCTTCTCCTGTCAATGTGTGAAACCCAAAGTGTTTCCATATTTTACTGGATCACGTTGGATTTAAAATGTAAGGGTGCAGGTCGTATCCACGCCGACCCTGCGCCGTTTTCTACTTTCTCATTTCGGCTCGCTGCGGTTTGTTTTGGTTGATGGATACGTAACGGATATGACATCAGGTTCTCAGACTACAACAATAAAAGCCCTAACTTCCTTCTACCTCCACATAGACTCAAATTAAGCAAATATATTGATTCTGGCATTAATAATCTAATTCAAAATCCTAAAGAAAATCGCAATATATAGATGAAACCATTTCCCCCCCCACCCCTACTGCATTACTGCCAAGGCTGTATTGATCCACCTGTCAATCTCACGCTCCATTTGTTAGCGGTACACAGAATGACGGCACACACAAAATCTGAGAATTAAGGTGTGAATATTAGATAATCAGTATCAGTAAATATAGGGTGATCTCTATTCAAATAGGTAGAACTTCTAAACTATAGACATCAAACACGTTTTACCTGAGCATGAATGGCCTTGATCAAACATTTTAATAAGTGGCTATCTAGTTAGCGGCTTTATTTCCATTTCAACACGATTCTACAATGAAGTAAACACAGATTCAGCATCATATTATTTTGTCATCAAATCAAGGTCAGATATTCTGAAATGTGGTAAAAAAAAAATATATTTTTTGAATATCTAGAGCCTGCTGTTAAATTACTTAATTTGCTTGGTCTAATTAAAATGTCTTCCTTTCCATGGCCCACACAATATACTGAATGGCAGCGGAGTCTCTGTGTATGGTTTTAAAAACCTTGCATAGAAGGGCTGTTTTAAATGCAATAGTTTGGAAGTCCCATTTATTTGAAATGTTTCAGGAATGAGATACCCTGCTGCTGTAATAGCTTCGGATCACTCCACTCCAAAATAGTCTATACGAGGAGTTGAAGAGCTTTTACTGCAGACTTTCAATTTAAGATTCACCAAAAAGCACAAAGTGGGCTATTTGTTTAGTTCAAAAAAAGGAATGAAAGAACGTTTCCTCTCTCTGTGCTTTTCTATCATTCTTGTTGATATATGATTTTGGTCTACATGCCAAAAGTAGATAGCAGAAATTAATGATGATATATACAAACATGACTTTATGAATGATGGTGAACTTAGAATCATTTAACATCAAGGGGCTCTGCCCTCCTTTCCTACAGCACACCCACACACCAACCCTGTCTCCTACAACATTAACGTTCTCATTGTTCTAATTTAATGTTTCCCCAAAAAAACTCACTCAAAATACAGATAATACCTGAAACAATTTCTACTGTATATAACAGGTCATAATAAAAGACAATAAACTGAATATTGGTAAGGTACTCCAATTTGACACAACTGAATGATGGACATTTACATTCATGTAATGTTTGCTCCCAAAACTCACTCTAAACACTCAATTGACTCAAATAATGACCCCTTATATACAGCTACAGGGAAAGTAGAAATGGTGTCTTTAGAGTGATTTTTACATGAGTATTATATCTGCCTATATGTTAGGGATTTTTGTACTTCACCCAATGACCACCTAGAGTAATCACATTATAATGCATTATAACAGTAATTATAATGTATTACAACTATGGGAATTATAATACACTATGATCCTTTCAAAAAACAATGTCAGTGAGTGGGCAGCAGTTATGAAGTATTATGATACTTGACCTTATAAGTACTCATAAAATGCTTTATAATGTGTTATGCATATGACAATTGTTGTAAAGCGTTATTCATATGTATGAGTGCTTATAACTATAATTATACAGTGCTATATGCAGATTATAACACATTATGAGTATGTTTATAATACATTATAGACATGGGCGTCATAGAAAGTGTTGACGTGGGGTGGCTGTGTCTCAGAACGGAAGGCGCTTAACCCCAAATTGCTTCTGAAGTTTGTAAGTATGTGTCCACTCGTGTCCTTTGTATTCTCAGTTATTCCAACATGTAAATAGATGTGATTTGACAGAAAGCAGTGAAGGGAAGAGGAGCTTCTGAAAAGGCTTTCTCTGTGGTCAGAAATGGCACAAGCAGCTTGCCAGTGGCGGCTGTAGATGGCCTGTGATCAGCTGCTGCACAGAGATAAAATGGAAGAAGCGCTCAACACATCAGCAGCACTATTTACCACTGATTCCAACTCTCCGAATCAACAGCTAGCTACTTGCCATGTCGCTGATCACACTGGCTTGATGTCCACTTGGCAACACAAAGCATACCATTTCTGACAAAGGCAAGAAGGAAGAAGATATTTAACAGGCTAGCAATTTCCTCTGACTACACTGATAGGCAGTTAAAGTGACAATTGTGCCAGCAACAGGGAAATAACTCAAATGAAGATGCTGTCAGAGCAGCAGGAGCCAAACAACTGATACTATTTTCAGAGCAGGTAGTAGCATGCTGCCTGGTGGCCTATGGTGAACTCATTTCAATTTAAAATGAATACAACAATCACAGCACAGCACTGTAGATAGATGACGCCATTTCTTAGTGGAAAGACCAGATGGAGGAGCTGAAAAATGTCAGCAGAGAAATTTACGGAAATACACATCAAGATATTATAATTGTTTGTATACACAAAATGTGACACAATTTGCTAATTATATTGTTAATTGTGAGCCATATTCATAAAAGAAACTATTTGGTTATTAAGCTGAGAATACTGATTTAAAAGAACTTATCACAACTTCATAAACAATATCTGTATATAGAATATATCTTGTAATGTCCAGAAAACACATAACTCTCATAGGCTATGAGTCCAATTATAATAACTAATACGCACCATCTTTGACAACAATTAAATGATAATAGAATTCCTAATCAATTCATAATTCCTGCGACAAGTTCATACCTCATCACCAATATATGTCTATCATTATTTATTAACTTATATTGTTGCTGAGTTCTGTATCTACTGAACTCATGGATTATGAATATGAATTAAGCTTTAACTGCATCAGACACATCTGACTGTTATCCATCACACACACACACACACACACACACACACACACACACACACACACACACACACACCCTCGTTCTCTGTCTGTCTCTCTCTCCCTTGACCGCAAACACCAACACACATTAAGCACACAACCTACGCAGAGCTCTTCCTTAAAGGAGTTCACTACATGTATAACACATTTTAGTTTAAAAAGCATCTTAAAAATACATAATTCCCCGATGCTTGGCCTGGCGGAGAGTCATCTCAGGCCTGGCTGGCTGCCGGGCTTGCAATACACTGACAGAAACTCTTGTTCAGTTTTTACTTTAAAGGTCCCATATCATGCTCATTTTCAGGTTCATACTTGTATTTTGTGTTTCTACTAGAACATGTTTACATGCTTTAATGTTCAAAAAACATTATTTTTCTCATCCTGTCTGAATATACCTGTATTCACTCTCTGTCTGAAACGCTCCGTTTTAGCGCCTGTCTCTTTAAAGGGACTGTTTGTAACTTTGTAAGCGTATAAATGTAGCGGGTCGGCACACATGCGTATGCGCGCTCGCGTATGCCAAGAGCCTCGTCTCCTCTGCCTGCTCGCCTTCACTCAGACAGAGCGCGCGTTCTCGCGTACTCGCTCCACCTCTAGACGTGAACGCGCGCTCACTCCACACTGCAGGAGAGTTAGTTTAGCTCTGAGAATATCTAGTGAATGTTCAGTGGACGTTTGTGCAGAAATAAATGCTGCAGCTCCTCCAGAGAGAAACGTTACCGTCTCCCTCCTGCGCCCGCAGGGAGACACCGGGTGCCGGTGTCACGGTTCACGTTTCTCTCTGCGGAGGCTCGTCACTTCACAAAACATGGAAAACCTCTGTTGGTGCGCGCTGTGTCAGTGAATGCAAGCAGGCAGAGGAGGAGAGGCTCCGGTTGCCGGTGTCTCCCTGCGGGCGCAGGAGGCTGAGGCAGGAAAAGCCAACACTAGGATCAGATCTAAATCATGTTCATGGAGAGACCTTGGTCTGGTCAGCTAACATTACTGCCCACCAGCTGAAATATAGAGTGATGTTGTGCTTTTAGCTGACGTGTGTCGCCTCACTGTTTTGAGCGATGCTCGTTCAGGTCTATTTAGAGCGAGCAAGTGCGAGCCCGACGCTGACTTTCGCTGATTTCACGGCCACAGGTGTCACTGTTAAGAAGCAATTCTGAAAGTTACAAATAGTAAAAAGCCCAGTCTGCTCTGATTGGTCAGCCTTTTCCGGTCTTCCGCATCTGTGCCGTCCCCGTCTTCACAGCGTATATTTGTAATATACAGTGCATTTCATTAGATTTCAAAGCCAGCTTTCATATGCATACTTTGAATATATATAGAACAGAGTTGGAATGGAATTTTATATTTATTAACATATGTATTTATTTCAATTGGCTGATAATTCTAGCTCTGGTCTAAATATCTTCTGTAATTTGATTTTGTCACTATTGCTTGTCCCCCAACTTGTTCCATATTATTCAGACATGTGTCCAGTGTGAAGTTGTGTTTCTACTTGTATTTCAGAGCTGAGCTCCAACATCCAACAGGGTACAAGACTCACGGAGGACCAATCAGAAGCAGCTCAGCGGAGCAGAGCAGCTGAGCTCACTGGGACTGAAATTCCACACCTTTCACTGAACAGCTTGTGAACAACATGGAAATCAACAGAAGTTGGTAGATTTCCCTGCCAGTTATCCCTGTTGCCTTGAACAGTCTGGGGACAGACACGGCCTCTTTTCAAAAGGTCTGCATGGCATCAATATTTTTCCTGATAGTCACACCTGGTACTATTCATTTCATGCTAATGGAATTGAAAATTCTCTTTATAATGTAGATGGCAGCCTTCCTTCTAACCTTCCTGCTTCCTGTCCCTGCAGATCCAAGGCACCAGTGGCTATTGACATGCTGCTGCAGGCGTTATATGACCATGGCATGGTGAACAAAAACACTGTTCGAATGCCTGTCTCGACATTGTTCACTTGTACACATGTTGCGTTTAATACACCTTGACTGATTCTATCTAGTTCAGTAATGCTGTGTTCACACCACGAGCAGCAGCAGGCTACAAGTCATTTTCAATGGAGGCCGGCGAAATGAAGCTACAAAAGGACGCCCCGACACTTGTCGCTGTGTGACGCGCTACAAATCAAAGTTGGGCTGGTCTCAAGCTTTTTCAGCACTCCAATGACGCGGTCAACCAATCATAAGTTTTTGTTTCTTCTTGTTCCGTTCCATCTAAAACAAGACTCGGTCAAAAGCATTCATCATATAAGTAAGTATATAATATGTTGAGTATTGATGGAATAGCTACAATGTTAGCATAGCCTGGTATTGATCGATCCAAACTCCGTTCAAAAAACAAGCATTTTAATTGTTGTCTGCTTGTTGTGTTGCAGACAGACCTGATAAAGCATGAACTCGGTCTTTTTATAAATCAACATCATAATGTCGTTATTTCGGCATCAATTTGATCTGTTTATTGCAATAATAATAATAATAATCCCAGCACAGTCTGTTTATTTGGGGTTCATACCGCAGTAGCGACGTGTGGCTGATAGATACAGATACAGTATGTAAATACAGCTCGCCGCCAGGTGACGTTATGAACGCAGACACAACGGCGTTTGATTTTCTGACATATCTAGGACTTCCTCAACATGTACAAAGCAGCAACAGTGATTATTTCTGGAGGAAAGCCAGGCGAAAATTTGCTTCGAGCTTGGAGTGAATGCACGGTAACACAATACGAAGCACAACATAACGTAACTTAAATGAACATAAACAGCAGCACATGCACAACAAC
Organism: Sebastiscus albofasciatus; assembly: GCA_916701655.1. Lineage (NCBI taxonomy): Eukaryota > Metazoa > Chordata > Actinopteri > Perciformes > Sebastidae > Sebastiscus > Sebastiscus albofasciatus. Next base: position 2,710 of record CAKAOI010045828.1, on the reverse strand, counting down.
AGCTCTATGTAATGATTCATTGAACCACTGACACGCTCCCCAGAAAACACAGAACTGTTCTCAATCAACATTTTAAATAATGTCGCCTGAGGCTGTACTGTATGGTTGTGCGATAGTGTCATGTATTCTTATCTTTATCTCTTATTTATGCTATTTTTATGCAGATCTTGTGCAATATGGGTAATGCGCAATATATGTTGTTTGTGGTTTACATTGTATATATTTCTCTGTGTACATGTGAATTGTTGTTTGTTTCAATGTTTTGATTTATTGATGCTAATGTGGAGGCAGCTGATGGTGTGCAGCACTTGAGTCCAAGACAAATTTCCCCAAGAGGGACAATAACGTGTATTGTATCGTATCGTATTGTATCGTATTGTTGTAATGTATCGTATCATATCGTATTGTATTATATCCTATCATATCGTATCGTATTGTATTGTATCGTCGTATTGTATTTTGCCGTATCGTATCGCATTGTCGTATTGTAGCTGTCACGCTTGGCCGTTTAGTTGCTTTTGCCGCTTGTAGTGTGAACATAACATTAGTTACCTGAGCTGCCTATGTTTTCCAACTTATTGTACTGCACGATTTTTAACAAATCCAAATATCGTTTCTCAAATATTGTCTTTAGTTCAAATTTATTTACATTGTAAAATCATAAATGTATACAATGATCAGAGCAAAGCCTTCTAAGCTCTGTGGGCTTGAGCAAGTTTAACAAAAATGATGGTCCTATCTTAGGAATAATGTTACCTTATCTGCACCACTATGGTCCTTTTGATTGCTGATATCAATACACTGTGTGTGTGTGTGTGTGTGTGTGTGTGTGTGTGTGTGTGTGTGTGTGTGAGAGAGTTAATCAATCTGGTCATTGTGCTTTCAGTAATAATGGTAGAATAAAAAAAAAAAAAATGAAACAAATCCTTTATAAATGCCTGGGGTTGTATTTGTGTCTACTACTCTGCCCTATCTTTGACAGATGTTCAATTCTAACATCCTTTTAGGAGAATGTTAAAATATGAATGAAATGTTTTCTTTTTAAAATCAGACTTTTTTATCAACTCCCTTTTCTCCTCCCGCCCACCACCCTCCTCTTTAGGTTGATATGAAATGGTGTGTGTGTGGGTGGGGGGGTATGAGGAACCTACTTGACGTTGGTGTTGGTGCAGATGATGTACTCTATCTCATCAGAGTATGGGTTCTGGAAGGTGAAGCTGCTGGTTCGGATCAGCATCCACTCCCTGTTCTTCATTCGGAAGCGATACATCACAGACAGAACCTGGCCCTTCAACTTCACCACCTGCAGAGGGAGGAAAACAAACCACCCATCAACATTACTGTTTTCAATACATCTTAATCATCCATCTGGGCGTGGAGGGGAAAAGAGTAGCAGTGAAACTACTGTGACGACAGCTTTATGTATCTTACATTACATTACAATGTTCTTCAGATTTGTAGTTGACTATTTCCAGTCTTATCGCCTGAGAGTGAAGCATGATGGGATCAGGTCTGCTTTAAACCATTCTTCCCTGAGCCAACAACAGAGGGGGAACCCATTTTATTCCATTTTACTTTTACACAAGTCTACAAAAGCCACTTTCATCTGGGTGGAGAGAGGATCTTATAAAGTGTAATAACTCTGGTTTAGAAGTTTGGAGTTGAGCTGTCATATGTCAGCAGCGGATTCTGCTGTGGCTGAACTTCACATCCTCTGAGCCAATCACTCTGCTGACTGTCACTCTGAGTAATGAAAGCGCTGAACTTCCACCAATGTGATGTGATCTAAAATGACTGTCATAAACTGCTGAGCAGCTGATCACAGATATGGAGAAATTTTCAATCCACGCAGAGGGCGGAGACCACAGAACAGACAGGGGGGGTGGGGGTTCCTCTGGTTAAGTTCAGCTATGAACAATACAGTTAGAAAGATGCTGTTTTGCTGATAAATAGGGGAGATACTGGGGTCTCTATGGCTACAAAAAGGCCAGCCCACACTAAAAGATTTTTCAAATCTTCACAGAAGTTGAAAATGTGAGAGAGTCCATACATAACGACATGTTCTGTTAAATTTAACAGTGTTGTTCCTATACTGTTTGGAGAGCAACGAATTGGCCAAACAGCACACCACACCTGACTCAACCCAAACCCCCCGGAAATCTCACAAAATCTCTCGTGATCAAACGTGACTTCAGTGTAAACAAACATGGCGGACGACGGGCAGGAAGAATTAGCGATGTCAGTTTTTGCAGAACTTTATACTTAAAGGTACTGTCTGTAACTTCTTACACGTATAAATCATTGCTGGTCGGTGTCCCATGTGTGCTCGCGTGTGGCTACGCTGTTCAGACTCAGACTCCAACACAAACTACAGTGAAGCACCAAAACCTCTTGGTTGTATCTAGTGAAGCCCGTCTGTTAAACAGTGTTGGCCGCGGTCGGAGGATGCGGGGGAGACCGTAGCTTTGGTCTCCAGGACCGGAGTCTCTGCTGTACTCTGCTCCTCTGCCTGCCTTCACTCACACACCGCACTCGTTCTCCCTCGCTCTCTCACTTCACCTTTCACGTGCATGCTGCACACTCCACACTGCAGAAGAGTTAGTTTAGCTCTGAGAATATCTAGTGAATGTTCAGTGGACGTTTGTGCAGAAATAACTGCTGCAGCTCCTCCAGACCAACAGAGGTTTCCCGTGTCTTGTGAAGTGACGGG
>CAKAOI010045827.1:37624-53528 GCA_916701655.1 Sebastiscus albofasciatus | reverse complement strand
TAATAACCACGTATAAACAATAAGTTAGGTAACAGGGGTTACATGACTGATTGCAAGAATAAAGTATAAAAAGTAAAGTTAAGGTAAATTCTCATTGTAGACACACTGCTAAGAGGATGCATATAATGGATATAACACTGCACCACGTTTAGAAATACCAGCAGTGAAAAGACAGAATGTGTCTTTTTTAATATGAAAGTGTGAAAGTTGTATTAAGTGGCCGTGTGTTGCATTAATTTAATTTTGCCTAGTACATTAAGTGGAAAGCTAAAATTAGATATTGTGTAAAGAGATGAATACGTGCAGACAGCTTAAAAAAAAAAAAGTCGCCTGCCGCGATGTCTGCATGCCTGTGTTATATATGTGTAGTCAGGATAAAGGTCATGTACGTCTGTGAGTAATATACTGTATGAATGTGTGCTGCTGGCTGAGTGTCAGCGTGAACTCTCTAATCCCTCAGGAGACAATATACCGGTTTGGAGCACAAGAATTAAACTCTGGACAAACAAATCAACCCTCAAACATTTACATTTAGTGAAGTGGACTTAATATTAAATTAACTTACTGAAATGCTTTTAACATGCAAACGCTCTCATAAACAAATATTTAAAATAATTGCAATCCATGAATGAAAGAAAGAAAATAAAGCTATTTCTGATTCACTGTTTTTAGAGCAACCACACTCACATTTTGATCATTATCAGGGTATATAAAGTAAATCTGAGCAAGGTATATAAACCAAGTTCAGGCTATTGGCTTTAGTCAGTACAGTAAAACGGACCAATATCAGGCAAACACTCCTGCAGTACAAAGGAAGCATTGGTCAGTTATAAACTAGGGCTGTTAATTGATTAAAATATTTAATCACGATTAATTGTATGATTATCCATAGTTAATCTTGATTAATCGCACATTTTTAATCTGTTCAAAATGTACCTTAAAGGGAGATTTGTCAAGTATTTAACACTCTTATCAACATTGGAGTGGGCAAATATGCTTGTTTTATGTAAATGTGTGTACATATTTATTATTGGAAATCAATTAACAACACAAAACAATGATAGATATTGACCAGAAACCCTCACAGGTACTGCATTTAGCATACAAAATCTGCTCAAATCATAACATGGCAAACTGCAGCCCAACAGGCAACAACAGCTGTCAGTGTGTCAGTGTGGTGACTTGACTATGACTTGCCCCAAACTGCATGTGATTATCATAAAGTGGGCATGTCTGTAAAGGGGAGACTCGTGGGTACCCATAGAACCCATTTACATTCACATATCTTGAGGTCAGAGGTCAAGGGACCCCTTTGAAAATGGCCACGACAGTTTTTCCCTGCAAAAATTGAGTACAAGTTTGGAGCGTTATTTATCCTCCTTCTCGACAAGCTAGTATGACATTGTTGGTTCCAATGAATTCATTAGGTTTTTTTCTAATTTCATACATTTCATATGATGTCAGTATCTTCACTCTAGCTTTAAAACTGAGCGCGGTACAAACTCCTATTATCCTATTATCCTACAGCCCTATTAGAAACGTGTCATCTTCTCAGTAAGCTGCTATGATCAATATTTTTATATAAACAATGGATCACATGACTACTTGTATCTGAAAGGGATCACTCATAGCAACAAACCCACAGAGAGCTGTTATCGCCAGCTGTTTGCAGTGCTCCTCAGCTCTACAGAGCCTTTTAGCATCTTTCAGCTCATTGTTTTTGTTTTGGTCCTGCAACTGTTTCTGTTTTGGTTTAGTCGTTTTTGGACACAACAGGCAGCTGTTTCCAGCTCTAATTAACCCACTGCACTCTACCTGCCCGGCACCGAACAGCAGACAGACACAGTTAGCAGCTAGCTGGTGAAGAAAGTGGAACATTTCGCAGCTAAGGAGCCAGATATTTCCACGTCCACGTTTGTTTGAAGTGCACCTTTAAGTAGAATCTGAACACTTCTCCCACCACTGCTCAAATTATAATTCAGTGTTGATGAGAGTCGTTTTATTTTTCATATCCTCAATATTAATGGTTCCAACTGTTAAATGAAGAAACCTAGGAGTATTTTACTTTCTTCTTGTTTGTAATTTAACAATGGGAGGAGATGACCCCATCTGTGAGTTTCTTTTGATATGGACTCTCTCTCTCCGTTGCTACGGGCCACCTTTGCTCAGTGTAGGTTTTTTTGGCCAGAACACAGACCTCTCATTATTTTTGAGTCCTCTTTGTGTATGTGTGTGTGTGTGTGTGTGTGTGTGTGTGTGTGTGTGTGTGTGTTACGTAAGACAGCTGTTCATGTGGTGAAAATCAAATCATTCCCATGACTGAGTCTAGTGGAACTGAGGGCCTCTCAGACTCATCCTCCATGCACATGTCACTCTCTCTCTCTCCGTCTCTCCATACTCTCTTTCTCCGTCTCCATATGTGTTTATTTTTTTCTCCTTCTGCCTCTAAACTACTCTCTTCTTCTGCTTTACTGCACTTTTCTTTTATACTTTATCTCACTCACTAGTTCTCTCTACCTGTCACCCCCCTTTGCTATTTCTGTCTTCTGTCTGCCTCTAAACGTACCTTTATTTACAGGGAAGATCCTTTAGGATGATGATTTATGAGTCATCATTTATTTTTACATGAAAACTATAAAAAAATACGGTAACACTTGATATTTTTTGGGAATTACTGCCAAATTACCCCAATATTTACCTCAAAATTTATCGAAAATGACTTTATTATAAACATTATTCAATAATTATATTCTGCTATTTTCCAATAGCTGGTAATTTATGTAATACATTTCCACATCTGCTGGTAAATAGATGATAATTAGCAAATAACTTCTTTGAAATCTCTTAAAAGAAACTCCCTGAATCATGACATTAGCTAGCAGGTTACATTTGTGTAGACAATAAGTCACACAATGGTGAGTCCACTTCCGATGAAGAGGAGCGCATTAGTGTCTTCAAGTCGGAAAGTATTCAGAGACTAGAACGGCACTCGGAGAGCGCAGATCTCCACCCCCCCTCTCCGTTCAGCTTTCGCCATCATCCAGGTGTATTTTTGTTTATGTTGAGCAGCTGTACGTAGCGGAGCATCGTAAAACACTTCATTCAAACTGGACAGAAATAAAATAAAACTCACCTGAACCGTCTTCGTTACTCTTTCCAACAATCACCAAGTGTGTTTCACTGAGTTTAATGTGAAAAAATGCCAAATCTACAGTGATCCCCCTTCCCTCTGTCTCTCTCTCTGAAGGAAGAAGGCGGGGTCATGCATCATCAACGCGTTATCAGCTACACTGTGCATGTGTTATACCCTGTGGTTTTAAGGCTCAGGCTGATCGGAATTCTTAAAAATATTCCTTAATCCGGATCATGATCCAGATCGCCACCAAAATCTAATGGATTGTTCATTGTGCCACACACCACCCCTCCAGAAGATTTCATTCAAATCCACTGCAGACTTTTGGCGTAATCCTGCTAACGGACAAACAAACATACCAACAAACCAACAAACAAACCAACAAACCAACAAACCAACACCGGTGAAAACATAACCTCCTGCCTAGGCACACGCTTTGTTTTTTGTCTTTTCATGGGATAATGGGAAAATTAAAGTATAGAATATCACCAGCTTTTTCCTGTAAGTAATGTACTTCAGTAAATACATTAACTTACACTTCACCACTTGGGTGAAGCTCATGATGTTTTATTTTTCTGACCGACCTGAACTGAGACTGCCTACACTCACCTGAAGGTTCAGCCCTTGGTTCATGAATAATGAAATGACATACCAGTGGAGCAAAGACTGTACCGTTATGCAGTCCAGTGTTCCCACCCAGCATCTGAAACTCACAACTCCCGTCCCTCGTTGTTTCCGAGATGACTGACAACGATTCCTCACAGAACACACTGCTCACAGTAAAGAGTGTTAATATTTCAGCACACTGAGCAGGAGGTGCAGAAATGGATGCATTATGGATGGTAAGTGGTGCATGTGTTGTGCATTCTGCATGTAGAACAAGGTTTCAACATCTATTTGCATTTATCAGTAAGGATGGTGATGACCTGATAATGATGGGATGGTGTCAATGAGGAATAATTTGGTTTTCTAATCACATTTCGTCTCAAAGGATATTTTGAGTTTTAAATGTTTGTAAGTTGCTTGTTTTTATCATCCTCACTTTCACCTATAGTGTAATCTTCTCAAAGATTTGTTGGTCCAAACTGATATATATATATATATATATATATATATATAATTTATTTTGTTTTGTCCATTTGGGCAAGCTCCAACTTATCTCTCAGACCTTTTAAAACCACATCTTTTATCAAGGACACTCAGATCCACTGATCAGTTCCTTCTGACTGTCCCGAGGTCTTGGTTGAAGCTCTGCCTCCACATGTTCGGCTGTACCCAGGTTAAATCAAACCTCAAAACGTACTTTTATTCCTTGGCTTTTGGCTCGGCATGATTGTTGCCTTTGTTTTTTATGTTTAATTCTACAGCACTTTGGTCAACTTTTGTTGTTTTTAAATGTGCTTTATAAATAAATTTGGATTGGATTTGCTTTTATTTATCTTTTGTTATTACTCAATCCTCACCTATTCTATCTATTTATTCTATTTTATTGTTCTATGATGTGGTTTTGTGTTGTTGAAAATTTGAAGTCATAAAGAATATACCCGATGGATTGCCATGAAATTTTCTACAGACATTAGTTGTCCTCAGAGTATGAATCCTAATGACTTTGGTGATCCTCTGACCTCTAGTGCCATACTAATTAGCAAATGTTAGCATGATAAACCAGGATGGTCAACATGGTAAACGTTATATCTGCTGAACAATAGCATGTTAGCATCTCAAAGCACCACTGTGCAACCTCATAGAGCTGTCCTAGTGTTTTTGGATACCTTTGCTTATTTATGGACAGACTTCCTGTGAACCCTACCTGTTTCTGGAAAGTAAAGACTGTGTTTTTTTTTTTGGAACTCCCTCTCTCCCTCTGTGTCACGCGTTTGAGTCCAGTTCCTTGTGGTTTCACCTGACGTTACAAGAGCCACTAGTGTGAGTGTATAGCCTCTTGTTTAGGCTGTAAATTAATTTCCTCCAGTTTGAGTCCCACCCACCTGGTCACTGAGCTCCACCTCTCCCAAGGTCAGGTACGTATTTCAAACACACTCAGTTACCAGTTTGTCAAATACAGTCTAATACATCAAAATACATCCTATTCAGTTCAACTGACTTTAATTTAGCGGTATTGGGTTTGAGAAATGTTTGTGACATATTCTGAGCCCTTATTGTTTGTAAATAGGGGTGGACAAGAAATAAGAAATACCTACAATGTGGTAGAGACGGAGTAGAACTAGTATAGATGATGAAGATGAAGAGAGGAAAGGAAATAAGTAGGATGATGAGAGGACTGAGGAAGAAGATGGAAAATTTGGGGGTGGATTTTGAAGACTATTTGCAGATGACATTGGACTATTTCTTGTTAATTTGTGATACAGTAACCCTCTCACAGAGTAGAGGCCAGAAAAGAAAGATGTGTTTTCTACCATTGCAGGGGAGAATAAAGACCTTAACAACCTTGAAGCAATTACTGTAATATCTTGCAATGTTCTCTTGTCAGTAATTATGTAATCTGTTGAGAGAAGTGGGTTAAAATGTGCTGAGATTTCAGACTGACTAAAGCACATCCAGTATCACAATGCTTTTGAGTAATATTAAATATTGTATAAATAGATAAGTAATAACCTCTACAAAAGCACCCAGGTAGTTCACCCAGTTGCTTTTATTGTATTCAAAGCTGACGGGGCTAAAAGCAGTTAAAGTTTGGATAGATTTTTTTCTTCATATAGGCTACCTGTTGAGAGCTGTTGCCCTGGATAACTCTGTCAGCGCCCGACCAGCAGCAGGAGCTTTCTCAGGCGTTTCCTGTTGCGTAACATCAGCACGAAAATAACCTGCCAAGATGACAGGTTGGCTGATAAATATTACATAGACGGTATGTGATATTAAGTTATCTTTAGAAAATTGTTGATTTAGCTCTGAAACGTCATTCCCATACTTCCATAAAATTCAGTCAAGCACACACATATATACATATATACATTTACATATACAGTATATTTATAAAGTCCAAACAACAACAACAACAGCAGGTAAGAATGTGAATTCCCAAACGCAGCTGAATGAACCTTCACCATTGTTATAACAATACTCTACGTCTCTTTTTCTGATTCACTGGCATTCATTGTCATCTCTGTCTATTCATACAAAAATATAATAGAATAGAATATATCTTAATTGTCATTGTACAAGTACAACGAAATTTAGTGCAAGAAACATAGACAATAACGTGCTTCTAAAACTATAAACAATAATAATAATAATGATAAAAACACACATACTACACACAAAAAGGTATAAATCCGGCAAATTTTAGATTTTTTACTTTTTGTTTCACTAGTTTCTGTATTGTTGATTTTATTCCTGAGTGTAAAACACGTTTTGAAAAATGCTATATAAACTTTATTGCTATTACTACATGGTTATCACATATGGAACATTTCATTTCATGGGATAAATTGATAAAAATTCACATGGTGTAGGCACGTGTGATTTTCAGATATTTCACATGCGGTACATTTACATATATAGGCACATGTGGTTTTTCAGCATTACACTTGAAATGCATTTTCATTTTCAGATTTCAAAATTTGAATTTCACATGTGATTTTTTTTGTTTTTGTGAGGCATTATGTCACTCTGTCCCTCCCTCTCTCTTTTTCCTCTCTCCTCCTGCTGTTGAGCATTTTGCATGAAAGAAAGAGACCAGGAAGGCAGAGGCAGCTATTCTGCATTTACAACTACTGTATGTGCATGAGTGTGACTGTGTATGTGACTGTGTGTGTGTTCTTGTTAAAGTGTGTGTGTGTGTGTGTGTGTGTGAGTGAGACAGCGAGAGAGAGAGAAAGGGATGCAGACGTTTGGCAGAGAGGGGAGAGGGATTTGGCCGACTTGTCGGGGTCTTTCATGTCACATTTCTGCCCTGAGGACCTGACCTCTGTCTCTCTGTCTGGAAAATAACCTGCAAAAACTAAAATGGAATATCGGAAATCTCCACTCTACAAAACAGTCGGAGCAACATCCCTCCTGCTGCCTCGGCATCAGAGAGAGAAGAACAACTGAAGGGGGAGAATGACTGCAAAATTGAATTCATATCAAAGTAAGAAAGTGAAGAAGAGAGGAGGGCTTGTGTACGTGGGCCTATCTGACAACTGGGGGAGGAGAAGAAGATTTATTCATATAATTATACTGTTAGTGTTCTTTTTTTTCTTCTTTGAGGGAAAGGCAAAGAGCAGAGAGAAGATAATAGGAGAGGGGAGGAAAGGGGAGGAGAGAGTAGAGGAGTACAGAGCAGAGAGAGGAGAGGACCACAGCAGAGAGGAGGAGGAAGGAGAGGAGGAGGAAGAGGAGACGAGAGTGGAGGTGAGGAGAGGAGAGGATGGGAGAGGAGTAAACACACCACAGATGGGATCTTGGCATTAATGACATGTAAGTGTAAACAGTGTGTTTGAATGAGGTGAGAGTTGCACATGTTGATGCTGATGTTATTGTCTTTGTCAATGATGTTGATGATGTCAAGCGTAATGTGTTGTATGGAGTCACTTTCTTTTTCCTCCACACATTGCTCTTTCTCCCTCTCGACTATCTTTACTTTCACCTGCTCTAACTCTCTCTCTCTTTCTTATTTTATATTTTCTAATTTTGTGTACATAGTGTGTCTCTCTGTCTCCTCTCTGCAGGTCATGTTAGATACTAACGCTGTAGCAGCAGAGGGAAAGGCCAGTGTCACATTGCATTAGCATTAAACACACACACACACACACACAGAGGGTGAAATACGCTTAAAGTGTGATGAGCACACGTGGATGATGTGTGTGTCTCCTGTGTGTGTGTGTGTGTGTGTGTGTGTGTGTGTGCTGGCTGGCGTACAGCGTGAACTCAGCAGAAGCAGGCGTAAGAACCATACAGTCCTCTTAACCACATGGAGAAAAACAAAGAGCTATTGTGCCACATAAGAATTTGGCCAGACTGACACAGACACAGAGAGGAAAAGTGAGAGCTGTCTATAAAAATAGGAGGAAGGGAAAGTCTCTTGCACTTCCTGTTTGCATGTTGGATCTAGACTTTGGTCATGTAGCAGAAACAAACACATTGGATGATACAATATGCACCAAGAAAGCAGCTGTTTTGACATGTCCAGGCAGGGTAAAAACAGGTGTAGCCCTAATCAATAACATTAATTGTGGCCCTGTTCCCTTTAGGTGGGCCAGGGTCCTGGTATTTTGCATGCTGGACCATAATTAACATACCTTGACATGTCAAAGAGTATAGAAGCAAAGAGGTGAACTCTGGTGTTTGTTTGTTTTTACAACAGCTGCTGCCACCATTTTGGACTGAAAACGCTTATTATATTTATAATATTTTATTGTTCAACACAGGCCATTTTCAGTCGGAATTTGACAGTACAATAGAAATAATTTTGTTTTGCTTTTGTATGGCTCTCTTCAGGCAGACGTTTTACTGGCGTCCAGGTAGTCGCTTTCAGTCCAAAATGGCGGAAGCGTAGCTTTGCTACTGGCCGCTTTTGTTGCAATGGAATTAATAATTGACTTTTTTCTATTCTATTGTCATATTCTATCGAAATGATCTGTGTTGAACAATATAATATTTAAATATAATAAGTGATTTCAGTCCAAAATAGCGGCTGTTGTCAAAAAACACCGAAGTTTCGTCTCTTTGGTTCTATACTCTTTTTTTTATAGTTTGGCACGTAACCCTCCTAAACCGACAAATAGTAGTTTTTACACTTCAGTTAAACAAATGAGATATAATACGTTAATTGTGAACTTTAGAGGTGTTGGATTTTGTTACCTTTGGACAGAGCCAGGCTAGATGTTTCCAGTCTTTATGCTAAGCTAACTGATGGCAGCTACATTATTATACAGACACAAAAGTGGTATCCATCTTCTCATCTAACTTTCTAACTTTCTTTTGCAAAAAAAAAATCCTTTCATGCGTATATATATATATATATCATCAGTGTAAACAGCTCCTGTTGTCTAGACTGCTGGACAGAGTGGCTGTAATGAGCTGGCTACATGCCAACTGTCTCATACTAATGTCTTTACATAACTGATGTTCAGCTGCCTGATAGTAAATTCACTACACTTACCTGTTGAGACACTGATTTTTTTCTTTTCATGTGTTCTCTGCCCGTACTCGTTGTATAGACGCCGTCACTTCATGAAACAAAGACGTTTTTTTATTTTATTTTTTAAAAACAAGGCGTGATTCATCAATGCCAAATAAAAAAAGCATGCTGGTAATATACTAAACTAGGAATTACTTATGATGGCACGGTGACATGCTTTTTGCTGTAACAAACAGTAACCCAAATTGACCAATCCAAAAGACAGAAAGAGAGAGTAAGAGCAGGAGAGAGAGGGGCAGTCACGTCCTGCAGCATTTACACACAACATCACAAAATGACCCTGACAGTCAGTGGATTTAGAATTGCTCGGAGGTTGTGTTGTGTTTGGTTGTGTTATGTTTCACCGCAATGTCATGCGATCTGTTGCCGTGTTGTTTCTTCTTGCACTTGCTGTGTTGATGCATTGCTTTTTGACTGTTTGGTAACATAATTACAGGCCCGAGGTGTGTTTTTATGCTAAAGAGACATAAATGCGTTTTACTGGGCACATATTAATGTGACAGGCGAAATGCAGATTTGTTCTTCAGTGTGCAGTTTTCACTAACAGGTCAAGAGTGCTGCGCCGTCTGTTTTATAGTTTTTACAGCAGAAAACATACTCAAAAATTAGGTCAGTTTGATCTTCTCTGAGAGCATCATCTATTTTTCATTTGTTCAAGTTTAAACGTCTGCCATGTCTTTACAGCCTCACAGCATGAGAGTACTACACGCAGGTTGCGGCTTCTTTATACTTCTGCTCAGTTTTAGACTTCACTTCTTGTGTTTTCATGGTACGATACATTAAAAGTTGTTTGTCATGTAGTCTGGTCTGTCTTCATAAAGTGATTAGGCCTGTTTGCAATCATTAATAAACGGTCTAATGGAGAATAAAAAGCTCATAAACACCCAGAATGCATTCACATGTAATGATATGTGTTTAAAGCTGTCAGCTGGGGAAATCATAACACGTTCATGAAATTAAAAAAGCTCCACAAAAAGAGAAAACCAATGTCACTGCGTCCTTTTAACCCCGCTGCACTCTGTTTGTACTTTCATAACAGGATTAACGCTCACGGTCAGAGAGCTTCATTTCATTTGGGAGAAGAGATTCAAAAGTTTTAGACGAGAACATTACGACATGTTACTGAAGAATGTCAGTCCTGCCGATGGGGCTTCACAAATGTTCTGAGTAATTATAGAGTCACGCTTCAGGCAGAGTTCACAGATTTAAAATGTCACTCATATGTGCAGATATTGCTTAACTCAAGTGTTTGCAGATAAAGAGAATAAAAGTAATTTAGGACACAGACTTTCATTTATCTTTCAAAATGCTTAAAGGGGATTGTGAGTGTTTGCAGGATGTGAGTGTTGGTGAATAAGTGGTGATAAAATAAACACTCTTATCTTATTACACAAGACTGTAGCTACAACGAGTGATAGTTGCTCATTTGCATTATCCACTGCAAGAGGAGGGAGCTTTTTATAATTGCTGGACAAGCTGATGTAGTCAGGTTTATTTCTGGAGCAGTATAACTCAATCAGTCAAACCACATTATGCAAAGTCAACGTCCAATACTCTGTCAGAGTTTTCACATTTCAAGCAAAGACAGATTTTTACCTCAGATTGTTAAATCTGAACATTTTTAGATGTATGAAGATGGAAATGTCATAGTTTTATGTGGCAGAATATGTTTTTTCTTTTTTGTTAATCATCTTGTAACCCCTCAGATTTATTGTGTGGATTATTTTTGTTATCATCACTTACATAACAGCAGCTGACCACTGAGCCAAACTCCTCAAAACATGATGTATTTGAAATATTGAACTCCTGTAAGTTGAAGCATAAAGAAACGCTCAGGGAAGTAAAGCGTTCCATAAGATGAAAACACGATCAGATAGACCGTGGAGCCTTTAATCTGAGCAGATCAGTTTAGAAAGAGGTTAAGAAAGACAAGCAGACACAGTGGAGTCTCCTCTTGCTCCTCTTGCTCGCCTTGTTTCTCTCCCGCTCCTCCTCTCCTTTCAGAGGATGAAGGATCGTGCTGGATCCTCTCCAGGACTTCAGCTCTGTTACGCTCTTTATACCCACTTCCCCTCCTGATCTCTCTCTAACATCAGACAGTCTGGACCTGTCAAACTGACGATACTGTATATTTAGTATCAGAGCCATCAATAACACACACTGAAGGTGTGTATGGGGGAGTTCCAGTCTGGGTGTGGGGCTACATGTCTAAACACAATACCGTATAGAACTATTTGTCTCTACTCTACATTTAACTTGGTGTTGTAAATTAGTGTGGGCAATAAAACATGGTGTGGTATGTGGCACTGATTGATACTCTATACTTGTCCCTGAAACAAGAACATAACACGTCCAGGCCCACGGGAAGTGTTTGTGTATTACATCCACGTCTCATTCTCAGCTCAGTCCGGCTGAATGAGAGCAAGACGGCTAAAGTATGTATCTTGATATTTAAGCCTTGGTGATGACTTTACAAATTTATTTTTCTGGATTGTAGCCCCTTTCATGTACAGTATATCCCCCAAGAAGATAATGCATACAAGTCTTACACTGTTTGTCAACAGTTTCACCTCAGACTACTTCATTTGAAATCAACGTGCTGCCCGATGAAAAACAAATCATAGTCAATGCCTCAAGTGTTATTTTTTTGAGCCCATAACAGACAGTTACATTTACTGAGCATTAAGCCCTTTGAAAATGGGTAAAAACTACAGGGCAAAACTTTAAAACCCTTAAAGATGCTAAATGTGAGACTGGGAGCATTTCTATTGCCTCCACATGGCTCTCAACATGGCGACGGCTCGTAGCTGTCAGACAGAGCTTACATACTCACATGCACGAACATGCACTAAAAGCCGCACAGCCAGAGAAGCTCAGATTACAACACACACAGAGGGAGAGAGACTTCATTCTCTGCTCAGGTAGACATTACTATATCTTTACATAGCAAATAGCTGTTTGCTGCCATATCAATGCTCCGGATATCGTATAGAGCACCTTTAAACAGTGTGTAGCGTTGTTAAAATCTCTGGTAAGATATTTGTCTTGGCTTAGTCCATGACACCAGCTTGTCTGTGACAGCAGCATCATGTCTGTGCTGTGCCTCTCTGTAAAATGTGTTTGTGCCCACCAGCAAGGTCAGCTACATGTTGATCTGAGTGATTATATTTACAACCTGCTTAGAGCAAGTTGGCTGATGGCTGTTTGTTGCCACCTAGTGGTTCTCCCCAGAGACACACTGGTGACCAACTACTTTACCTTTACTTGAGTCAGTTCTACTAGTAGCCTCGCCATTTATCATAAGTAAAATGATTTGCATGTGTGGGCAGTTCAGAGTGTCTAATCTAACACACAACATCCACGCAACGCAGCCAGGAGGTCATGGCAGGAAGCTGAACCTGTACCTTGTTACTGTGAGGTCACTGATTATAATGGATGCGTCACTTAGTACCTGATGCTTGTGGGAGAGAGTAGCTATAAGGAGAAGACAATGTGTCACTGTTTGGGTACTTATAATGCAGAGACTGGTCTTATTAATCTAATCGCTGTGTACCCTTATAGCACAATTGGATTTGAGTCTAAATGTTAACATCCCACAGTGCAAGATGAACTACAAAATGTGTATCACAGGAGGAAAAAGGGTTTAAGGTTACAAAGTTCTTATGTAAATTGTTCAAGAACGAGGTGTATATTACTGTTAAACGCACAGTGTGTGCACAGCCATCTGTCTTTATCTTAGTTCTGTTTTTTTTTTTTTTTACTATTCTGTGCAAAAAGTACTTTACAGTTCATTTTGCAATCAACCATTTCCATTTTCATTTCCCTCTATTTCCACACAAGTTCATCTTTTTAACTTGGTGTCATTTTCCCCTGCATAGAATCCTGTTTGTGTGTTTATCACTGGTGAGTGAGTGAGAAACGATGTATACATTAAGGTATAAGGCGTCCATGTTTCCAAAGTATTATAATTATATTATAAGTAACTCATCTTCTCACCAACAAGAAAAGTTCAAGTTCTGGATAAATATAAATGATTGATGATACTTTTTCTACAAGAGCATATTTCTTAAAACTTCAATAATTCAACATAGAGTCATTTTAATGAGCGTGGTTGGTTCACATGAGTAACAATGACTGAGTCCCAGATCACAGGGCTTCAGAAACCTCTAGAGAGTAACAAGATTATTATCATTTCAAAAAAGATAAAAGATCATTTTTTATATCACACTAGGTGATTACTTGTTTAACTTTTTAGTCTAAAAATCTAGAAACTAACACTTACTGCGGTAAGGACTTAAAAACAGGGTAAGTTTCCAACATGGTGGACTCTGTGAAGAGGACCCGCTCCCTATGTAGATATACAGAGCTCATTCTAAGCTAACGAAAACACAACGATTCTTAGTTTCAGGTGAATATACACTAATGAAAACATAGTTATGAATATTATACTCCATTTCTGATAATAGATCCCCCAAAATGCTACACACTGTTCCTTTAAGGAGAAGGATAATTTGAGGACAAAAACTGTCCCTCATGCTTCTCCCTTTCTTCTCATTTCTAATCCGCTATCATCTCTTACTTCTGTCCTCTCTCCTCCATCCCTCACACCTACCATCTAGGGGAGTCATGAAGGATGACCTCCACTGACCTCTGCAGGAGAATACAATAAGCTGTGATATCATGAGCGCTACGACGTCAGCAACCCCAAATATGGAGGTGGTCTCCCAGGAGATGGCATTGCTTAGCAACATACTGGCAGCTTACACCTTCATTGCAGGTAGGTCCCATCAGCAAAATGGCCATGTGTGACTGTGTGTGATCACAGGGTAGACTAGTGGACAGGTGAGGGATGACATTGTCGTGGAAAGAGCAGAGAAAGAGAAAGAAAAAACTTTTAATATTTATTTTTATTTTTCTCTTAGACCAACCCGAGAGGACAGCCTTGGTGTTTCTGGGCGGTGTCTCTGTTGGCCTTCTTGTCACACTCTGCGCCATCGTCTTCCAGATTCACTGTCGAGCAGACTGTCACTATGGCAACAATAAGCACCCTCACCATCGCCACAGGAACAGGCATCATCACCGTCGCCATCACAGCTGTCCCCTCCATCAGCCCATTGACAGTAATCCAGACAGCACTGCTGTGGTTGCCTCCGGAGGGGCCGGGCCTGCTGGGGACAGTGAATCAGAGGACTGGGACGACACGTCTGACCTGTCGTCACGGAGGCGAAGACGCTTTGAGAGAGCTCTGCTGCACGCCACCATGTTCACATCAGCTGAGGGTATCTCTCGCACAGACACACACACGTGACATACATATGAAGAGTCATGCCTCATATCAAGACCATTAAATCCAAACATTAAAGGTGCTATTGATACATTGATAACATTCAGCCACTAGATGTCAAACTATACCTCCAATTCTTCCATTGATTTACTTCACAACAAGTCGTTCCCAGGCAGCCATTTATCTGTTTTTTTCCACACTAACAGATGACTACTATTGGCTCACAAGCCAATGTTTGAGGTGGAAACCAAACGACAGATATCTTCCACAGAGATAAACAAAACACTCATTTTAGACCCGCCAACATTTTTTAAATGATTAATTCACAATCACAATTTTTTTCTCAAAAAAACAAACAAAAAAAACAAACTGTGGATGTTTTTTTTTTCTTCTTTTAAATATTCGTCTACATAAAAATGTTATCAACAAGACCTTTAAAACAGCCGTCATCTCAAGCAGTGCTTAGGTAGCAGAGAGGATACATTACATTTCTAAAAAAAATGGAATATAATATTCATAACTATGTTTTCATTACTGTGCAATCACATGAAACTAAGAGTTGTTGTGTTTTCGTTAGGTTAGAATGAGCCCTTCATGTCTACATAGGGAGCAGGTCTTCTCCATGGAGTCCGCCACGTTGCTTAAACCAAACACTGACTCTAGAGAGAGCCTTTCACGTTTTTACGTTACCTGAAGTCCACCATAATTCTCCGACACACTTGTGAAACTGCGGTAACGTGAGCCGCAGAGTGCAAAACCGTGGTACCGCCAGCCGCCGTCTGACTTCCGTTGCTCCTCAAGTAGTGTTATTATGGTAAGGATGACCTCTGAGTGAGGTGAACAGCATCACCGCGGTTTTACACTTGGCGACTCACGTTGTCGAAGTCTTGGAAAGGGAGGAGTGAGCGGAGGGGTGCTCAGTTGGTTGCAATCTGCAACCATACTACTAGATGCCACCAATCCTACACACTGTCCCTTTAATATTTCTTCCACCACTGGTCAATTGCAGTCAGTGTCCACATTTAATGTTTGGCCTGAATATATTTTAAGAGATATTTATATTTATTATATTTATTTATATTTATATAAGAGATATTTGATCATGTCCTCATGTATTGTAGTGATCTCATGTCCAAAATGGATTAGAAAACAGTAGACAAGCAGAGTCAAACATTGCAGAACAGTTAAAACTGTTATGTGAGTAAAATATAACGTTTTAATTTTAATCTTTGTGTAAAAACGTTTTATACAGGCATTCACCTAAAAGATGAAATAGACTCAATGTGAGAGGCAGTTTTAAAGAATGATTTTTCATTTCTGTGTTTTTGAATGTTGCCTAATAATG
>CAKAOI010045827.1:0-37604 GCA_916701655.1 Sebastiscus albofasciatus | reverse complement strand
GTTTTTTTCCACACTAACAGATGACTACTATTGGCTCACAAGCCAATGTTTGAGGTGGAAACCAAACGACAGACATCTTCCACAGAGATAAACAAAACACTCATTTTGGACCTGTCAACATTTTTTAAATGATTAATTCACAATCACAATTTTTTTCTCAGGAAAAGCCCTACTTTTATTATTAAAGCTCTGTGGATGTTTTTTTTTCTTCTTTTTTTAAATATTCATCTACATAAAAATGTTATCCACAAGACCTTTAAAACAACCGTCATCTCAAGCAGTGCTCAGGTAGCAGAGAGGGTACATTACATTTAAAAAAAACTTCAACAGCGATTTCATCCATTATCTGTAACCGCTTATCCCATTCGAGGTCACGGGGGTGCTGAAGCTGATCCCAGCTGACATTGGGTGAGGGCGGGGTACACCCTGGACAGGCCACCAGACTATCACAGGGCTGACACTTAGAGACAGACAACCATTCATGCTCACATTCATACCTACAGGACATCAGGATTTTATAGCACCACCTCGACCAGTTAAACATCTAAATGCTTGGGCCATTCAGCTTGACGTTTACTGGTAAGGGAGTATTTTTATAGTCTGGTACTTTTACATCAACACTTTGGGGGATCTATTAGCAGAAATGGAATATAATATTCATAACTATGTTTTTATTAGTGTATAATCACATGAAACTGAAAGTCGTTGTGTTTTCGTTATGTTAGAATGAGCCCTTCATGTCTACACAGGGAGCGGGTCCTCTTCATGGAGTCCGCCATGTTGCTCAAACCAAACACTGGCTCTAGAGAGAGCCTTTCGCGTTTTTACGTTACCTGAAGTCCACCGTAATTCTCCGACACACTTGTGAAACTGCGGTAACGTGAGCCACAGTGTGCAAAACCGTGGTATCGCCAGCTGCCGTCTGACTTCCGTTGCTCCTAAAGTGGTGTTACTATGGTAAGGATGACCTCTGAGTGAGGTGAACAGCGTCACCACGGTTTTGCACTTGGCGGCTCACGTTGTCGAAGTCTTGGAAAGGGAGGAGTGAGAGGAGGGGTACTCAGTTGGTTGCAATCTGCAAACACACCACTAGATGCCGCCAAATCCTACACACTGTCCCTTTAATACATCTTCCACCACTGGTCAATTGCAGTCAGTGTCCACATTTAATGTTTGGCCTGAATAAATTTTAGAGATATTTGATCATGTCCTCATGTATTGTAGTGATCTCATGTCCAAAATGGATTAGAAAACAGTAGACAAGCAGAGTCAAACATTGCAGAACAGTTAAAACTGTAATGTGAGTAAAATATAACGTTTTAATTTTAATCTTTGTGTAAAAACGTTTTATACAGGCATTCACCTAAAAGATGAAATAGACTCAATGTGAGAGGCAGTTTTAAAGAATGATTTTTCATTTCTGTGTTTTTGAATGTTGCCTAATAATGCGTCAATTTACATTTATACACACTCACTCACAGACTCTGAGCACTGCTGTCAGAAATACACATGCGCATACATACTTTAAAATAGAAAGTCTTCTCAACGGTGATGTGAAATTTGATGGTTATATGGATGGACAGTGTATAGGCATGCTTTAATCCTTGTCTGTGTGTGTGTGTGTGTGTGTGTGTGTGTGTGTGTGTGTATCATCAGAGCTGGATCGGGCCCAGAGGCTAGAAGAGCGGGAACGGATTCTCCGAGAGATCTGGATGAACGGACAACCAGACATCAGTACAGTCACTCAGAGCCTCAACAGATATTACTGACGCATAATCTAATAGGCAGATAGTCAGAAGGACATGAAGATAGACAGGCGAGCACATGAATGAAAGGTGAATAGAACAGATAAACAAATAAAATAAAAAACACTGGATGAAATTAACTTAAACCATCAGATGGGGAGTGCTGTCTGCTCTGCACCAAAGAGACTCTTTACAGATCAAACTATTAGTGACAGTACTGCTGGGAGCAGTCGCCTCCACTCTGTAAACAACAAGGAAACATATGAGTTGTGATGGCTCAGTCCTCCAATACAAGATGACACTGAAGTGTCTGGAAGAAGAATGACATTGTGCCCTGAAAAGCCGACAAGTAGAGACACAATGGACCTACAGACTGTACAGAGCACACACTGTGATATGTAACTGCTGTTAGTGAAAACCGTACAAGGGATTTTATAACTTTTTAAATGTTTAACAGGTGCTTTTGAGAAACATGGACAGAAAAGGAACAGGAGGCAATGTGGAGGCTGAAAAGCTGCTGCAGCTGTTCTTGAGTGTATTGATTCAAATATTAATGTGTTGTTGCACTTTTCTTAGCTCCTAATTGGAACCTAAATTAAAGACAATAGAAGATACAGAAGAATGAAACGAGGAGAGACGTTATCTCGTTGCCAAGATACATTTACACATACTGGTGCTTTTAATCCCCACATAAAGAGAATACTTAAAGGAAGTATGGCTGTGGTGGTTGATAAAATATATAAGGTATAACCTGACAGGTGTGTTAATTGGTTGCATTTGTAGGCTGGAGGCTTATCAGCTACAGGTGTTGTTGCACATGAGACAGCAGGTCATCATGTTTGAGAGGATCATGCTGCCTTTATTTCTTTGGCTCATGTGGTTATGAGCTGAAAAAAATATATAAACTCTCATTCCAGGAATTTATGAAAGCTGTTTTCTGTACATATTATTGAGTAAAGTCTCGTATTAAAATGAAATATGGTAGCTCACATTCTTTTGGTGTGTTGTACATGTGTCTCATCCACTGGGAGGAGAGATTGTGGACTGTGGTGGGAGCCCAGAACAGACCGTATATCCAGGGAAAGATCTTGTTGACGGCATTAAAAATTAATTCATATTGAATTCGTATCAATTATAACCCAGCAATAACAAGGTATCTGTAGTCCAGGTGAGAGGTATACACGGTCCCTTTCAGAGGTTTAGGTAAAAACTTCTACGGTCTACTGTGTGGGCAGGGAACTGGTGCCAAAGCGAGGACCAGCACTGAGTGTCCAGTACACAGAGCACTGAGGCCACAAAGGTCACGGACAGGTCCCACAGCAGAGAGGCCAGAAGCAGCAGGGCAAGAGTCATGTTAAATAATACACAACAGAGTGCCAAAGTCAGTGCCAAAAACACATAGAGTATTGTGGACTTTTCCACACATGAACATAACCATTTGTATTCGTTGGACGCAAAGCAAGCCGGCTCTCTGCGGTTATGGACAAAGACCTGTGTTAACTATCATTTACTGTATATCCGTGAGAATGATCAGTTGTTGGAGTCAGACTCCCCCTGGTGTTCATAATGTGCCCCTCCACTCTGTAGGCCATGTCTCAGTATATTGGCATACAGCTTGAAAAGCCAAATAAAGCCAAATGGCAACGAGCAAAAGCAACAGGGAGGGAGGAAAATGAAAAAAAATGTTTTCATTAGTGTATAATAATCTGAAACTAAGAATCGTTGTTTTCGTTAGTTTAGAATGAGCCATAATAACCTTTCAGCATATTGTAATTCAAGTGTTCTGAGAGAAAACTTGACTTCGGCACCTCCTCATGGCTGTTTTCAGGCTTTAGAAAATCTAGCCTGTGACGGGAGACTTTGACCAATCACACGTCATCTCAGAGAGAGAGCGTTCCTATTGGCTGTGCTCCGGCTGGTGGGCGGTGCTTGGTATTTCCTCAACTGATCTCAACATGGCTGCCGGAT
Source organism: Sebastiscus albofasciatus (assembly GCA_916701655.1). NCBI lineage: Eukaryota > Metazoa > Chordata > Actinopteri > Perciformes > Sebastidae > Sebastiscus > Sebastiscus albofasciatus. Next base: position 33,891 of record CAKAOI010045827.1, on the reverse strand, counting down.
CACAAACTTTCTCATTTTACAGCTAAACAGTACAAGATGTTTCTGAAAACATTTGAGATGAGAAATAGGCATTACAGTAACATAATATTGATTCATTTTTGATCAGCGCTGCCTAGTTTGACCGTTTGATCAGAGTTCACGAGTGATTGACAGCTGCTCAGAGACGGCAAGGCTCCAGCTCGACTCTGATTGGTTGTTTTCCTCCGGTCTGTGAAATCTTGCAGATGACATTATAGGAGCACCGGAGGACACAGAGGCACGTGATTTTTTTCAGATTACCTGTCTCATGCACCACTGTCAGGATATAGTGACCGTTCTATAAAAATTACTTTTTTGAAATCATATTTGCTCCAATTGTACCCACTGCTGCTTTAACGTTTAAGGTCAGACACACAATATGCATATTTTGCATCTATAAATACAACTTTTTATGCTCGGCCTTGTTATAGTCATATTGAAGAAAAATTATAAATAAAAAAATATAATGATGAATCATATTTGCTCCAATTCTACCCACTGCAGCTTTAAATGAAGTAGCTTAAAGTCATATTTTGTTCCATTCTGTACACTCCTCTGGTAGGCTATAAGACAGTAACATATAAAAGCCCTGAATATCCATAATTAATAATTAATAAGACACTAAATGCAAACCAAATTCTTTATGACTGATGAATGTTGCATCAGTTGACAGCATCTCTCAAGTGCTAGTCTGGTTCTAGCCCCTCTACCACCAGTGCTGTATCTCTTTAACGGGACGGGTGGTGACGTTGGGACGGAGACAGAGCAGAGCTGCTGCAGCAGCTGGACCGACCGGGACCAGAGCAACACCGGGCCTGCAGACTCACCGACTGTTATATTACCGTCAACCTGATCAGAGTCCACCTTCTCAGTCCGCTATGAGGGACTACTCAGCCACTCCGAGCCGAGGAGGCGCCTGCATGCCGTGCTGTCAGGTGTGCGTGTTCGCCTTTACCGCATTCCTCATCGTTGCAGAGAGGACGGCGCGTGAGTCTTACCTGGGACACACGCACACGCGCACACACACACACACACTTTATCATTTGTACACGCCCTGCGCACGCACAAATGATAAAACTGAGTGCATCATCACTACATGTGTGTTGGTTGATGGTGATGTGGTGGCATCATGTGTCCAAACACGCGCATCCCTGTTTGTGTGTGTTATTTGACTGTATTGGCGTGCGCGTGCATGTGGGTGCGTGCCTTTTTTTTGGCTGCACAGTGTGATGATGCACAGGAGAGGATGGAGGAGAGAGATAGATGCTCGCATATTGTAGAGGAGACAGATGTATTTGGGATGTCATGTTGGTCTGTTTGTGTAAAACTCTCCAATAATCCAACATAGAAAGTTGGATATTAGTTTTCTCTACAGTCTTTTGTTATGTTGTCATGAATAATAGAGTCAGACTCTGCAGTCAGCTCCAGTGCGCCTCTCTCCTCTCCTATTTTTATATGCTGCATGAAATCCTGCAGCAAAAACTGCAGACTCATGCAGGAGTTTTGCAGAGTTTTCTCATTTAAAAACAGCTGTATGTCATTTTTTTAGCTTCTATATAGATCACTCCTGGATAAAAACAGAGAGGAGCCATGTTGTCAGATTTAAGCGCCCTTTTTTTTGGAGGTGCATGAATGGACGAGGGGATGGGCGTATACCCCATGATGAGGCCTAGTCCTGCCAGGACAGCCCGCCTGTTTGGCAGCTAAAAGGGGTTCAGATTACATGTTGTGGAGGGAGGGAGGGCTGCAGAGCTCAGCCAGGCTGCTGGGATGTGGAGAGATCTGTAATGAGCAGTAAATATGCACTGTTAAGAATGTCCCAGTAAAATAACAGTAAAGAACTGGCAGCAGGGTTGCCTTTATGTTACTGTAAAATTAAAATTATTATACTGTCGCTGAAATTTACAGCTTTGTACTGTTAATGAAAAATACAGTGAATACATAATTTCACAGTATTTTACAGTTAATTTACTGTTTAAAGATACATTATATAGCTGTGTTTCACCTTTCTTTTACATTATCTTACTGATTTGTTTTAATGCACTATTCAGGTTGTATTTTTTACATACATTTTAATAAACATTATTTGTTTCCTAGATGAATAGACTTAGCAGGTTACAGACATAGGAATAGTCACACTAAATACACTTAAAGGCACTTGTTAGGAAAAAGGCTATAAGACTTGTTGACACTTTTCCCAAAATGTCTGTCTATAGCTGGCTACAAGCACAGAATGCAAACCAGAACAACATGTGAGTGAAGAACAGAGATAATTCATTGATTTTACAATCATGTACAATGTACAAGCCTCACATGAGCAGATCAGGTCCCAGAATTAAAACAATACTGCATGAAACTGTTACTGATGATACTTTAGACAGTTGATCAGCAGTAAAGTGATGTTTTTTAAGAATGCATTATAGTTCAGTTAAAAAACAAACAACAGGTTTTCTTTTGTATTGACAGTAAAGCACTGTTTTTAGCAATAACAGGTCAATACTGTTGAAATCCTGCTGTAAATTAACAGCAATTGATTACAGTGTGAATTTAATTAACCATTATATCCATTTCAATGATAAAAATAAAAATACAAGTTAAAACCGATAATAGTAATGAGGGAAAAGTAAATAATAAAAACAAATACATGGATTGCAGGCTTTTCCTAAAAACAAATATCAAAACATTTTTGTTTTCAATAGATGTCACAGATTGTATTTGAAGTTAAAGGTCCCATATTGTAAAAAGTGAGATTTTCAGGTCTTTTATATTATAAAACAGGTTTAAGTGCTATATTAATACTGTTAAACTATCAAAACGCTCAATATACGGAGAAATACACACAGCCCGTATTCAGAAATTGTGTGTTTGAGTCTGGCTAGTGAGGAGAGGAGGCAGCTCTCTCCATGTCAATAAACCTTAGATAGGATGCAGGACAGAGGTCATAGGAAAAATGTGTGTGCGCTCACAAATTATAAATTGCTCTGGCACACTAATGAAATGCTGCTGTCCTGACGTAAACACTTCTCTTCTAAGCACTGCAACATAAACAGCATCATACAAAACACTGCTAGTCTGTTATTTACACTTGGTTACAGACACTTGGCTCTAAGTGTAAATAAAACAGTGATATTACAGAGATATTGTGCATGTGATTTATGAAGCTGATCTGTTTTATTGTCCAGCCGAGGTTCGTCCAAATATGCACGATGGGATTTACCTGTTAATCTATATGTTTTATGATTCAAACCGTATTACAAGTTTCTATATAGTAGCATCATCATCAGCAGACTCAGCTGACAGCAACAGCTTACATCCTGATCACAAATAATAATAATAAAAAACACAGTGTGTCTGACCTATTATCATTATTAACCATTGATGTGAATGCTTTTATGATTTAGTGTTGTAGTAATCCAGTCTGGTCAGTCAATTGAAGCATCTCTTTGTGTTTTTGGACTGAGTATACTGTACATGTGTGTTTCCCTCCTCTCTTTCCCCAGTGATCTATTGCTTTGTGTACTATCTGTGGTCGGGTCACAACTACTGCTATGCCTATCTTGCTGGCTTCACTGCACTGTTCCTGCTGCCAGGTGAGACAACAACAACAACAACAACATGTCAATCTATATTTACAACAAAAATATTTAAGTGGGGGGCAACAGATAGAATAATGAGAATTGAAAGATTCTGCTTATCAGTATGTTAGTGTTGTTGATCATTAACAATAGATAGATAGATAGATAGATAGATAGATAGACTGACAGAGGGACAGATAGATATTTTATTTCTATTTGTTTCATTCTATGTTTGCCAGGTTGGGGTCCTCAGTGGCTCAGTTATCTGTGGTACCTGTCAGATGGACGCATCCGCAGGAAGTCTCTCACCTGGACACACATACTGCACCTTGGTATCTTCAAAAGGTGGGACAACCTGCATGTCCATCTAACTCTAAAACTTGTTGAACAAGGACAGTTTGCAGTAAAAGTCTGACACATTGAACATTTGTTGTTAAGTTTGATGATGATGATGTCTATAATGATGTTTATGGTTGCATTTCCTTTTTCTATCTAGTTCTTTCTCTTTCAATCTATGACCCCATTTGCCTCCCCTTCATCCATCTCTGTCCTCCACAGGCTGTGGGAGTGCATGTGTCTGCCAGACGAGGATGTGTATTGTGAGATCATGCAGCAGGCTGATGCGTCTGCCTTACGTCTGTTTGAGGCCTTGGTGGTCACCCTCCCTCAGACGCTGCTGCAGACCTATGTGCTCATCTGCACTGATATAGGAATCAAGTCTCCAGGTACAGTGAGACTGAATAGAATGAAATGTAGAAAGCATGTGTGCAAGGGTGATTAGGTCTGAAATAGTATGTATAATTTTGTGTGTTGCTCTGTGTCTGCTTGAAGTGAGCAACTGTTTGCTAACACGTTTGTATATATACAACTTTATTAGGTGATAATATGTCAGATGTTTTGTTTTCAGATTGTTCTGCTGCCCCAAAATGGCCAAAGATGAATAGTACAGCTTTAAATCTATCTAATTTCTCTGCCACCTATTTTACAGTGTGCATGTGCAGCAGACTTGTATTTGAAGTACAGTATAGCATTACAATGCATCAAAGTATTCACATTTCTTCTCCTCTTTGCCTCCTCCTTCCTTCCCTCTCCCCTCCAGCCTCGGTGTGTTTCGTGGTGTGTTTGTTATCTCTGGCCTGGGCCTTGGTCCTCTACGCCAGAGCCTGTTCACTCATCAGACCAGGACACCTACAGATGACCCCCGCTGCCATCCTCTGTCGACTTCTGTGGAGGGTGGGCATATTTCACAACCTTATGCACAATAAGCACCCTCAGTATAACAGGCTCAATTTAATGAGTGGCATATTTATATTCCTGTGTTTGGCTTTGTTTGTGTGACGGCTATATTTTCTCTGTCCGCAGGTCAGTATGTTGGGATCTCGGTTTGCCGTTCTCATGCTCTTCACACGTATCTTCAAACAGTGGATCCTGGGAGTCATTGGTAAGTCTGGATGCCAAGGCTTCATCCCCAAACTCATATTTTTTTTAAACCTGACAAAGTTAATTTTCTGCTGGATAAGGATGTAAGTGGGGTGGGGGGTTTTTTCAGCAGAAGTATTGTTGGATGAGTCTCATTGAGGACACACTGTTATGGTTCACCTCCTCTACTCAGGTTGTCTGAATTACTGGTTTATGTATTAAATGTTGAGTATTTAATAGATTGTGTGTGTGTGTGTGTTTGTCAGGTGTGCACTGGCTGGGCGCAACTTTCTGGATGGTGTCTCAGCAGAGTGACATCATACGTTCAACTAGTCGATGGAGAATCTTCAACCTCATTCTGGGAGCCATTCACATCTTCCTTTTCCTCAATGTGAAGTACGGTCAATCCAGATACCGCATGGCTGGCTTCTACCTGGTATGTGGGTGTGTGTTTGTTGTCAGTTCATGCCTGTGTGCCAGACTTTTTGGGCAAGGCCACTGACAAAATAAGAAACGCCGACACACAACATTTGAGATCCTGAAAATAGAAAAAAAAAACATTGTATTGGATAAAACAACAAAATATGAGGTAAAAATATATACAGTCCAATGAAGTCCAAATGAATTGTAATGTATAAAATGTAAATTTGAGAAACTATGAGTCACATTACAGCCATGAGATCATACAAGCACTGAAAACATGTATACCGTATAAAAGTGTCCACCAAATGGCATATCTGAGATAATGCTTAGTAGTTGATGGTTGAATGACATCATATATACAGTAAGCTGAATAAAAAACTGCAAGCATAAAAGTTAAATGTGAGACAATATGGATTTGAAATGTTTAAAAAGGTAACCACCTACATCTGTTTCTGTTCATTGTTTTTCAGGCCATGTTCTTAGAGAACGCTTTTCTTCTCCTGGCCTCCTCATGGTTGTTTACCATGGTGTCCTGGCATACTGTGGGAATCCCAGCTGCAGTCTTCTGCAGCTTCCTCATTGGTGAGACACACACTGTATACTGTAGCTATACTGTAGCTGTACTGCACACAGCTACACTGTATAACAAGACTAAGAGTCGACAGACATGCTAGCAGCTCTGTGTGGCTGTAAACAGCTGTGCTTGCGGTATCACCAAACTTATCATCCTGAGGGGAAGATAAATGTCTGCACCAAATTTCATAGCAACCAATAGTAGTGGAGACATTTCACTTGAAACCATAAATGTCAACCTTATGGTTGCGCTAGAAGTCAGATGATTGCACCCGAATCGACTGTTATCAGGCCATTAAATAGACATTGTCGGTCGCTAAAAGCACCATACATGTGGGTTATTAGGGGCCTACTACACCTACTGCGTTGTAAAAGTGAAAGCAGATAAAGCAACATGTTCTAACATGTAAAACTGAATGAAACATTCAATTTTGAACAGAAACAAAAAAGGCTTCTTTAGGTTAGGGGCACATGACTACAACTTTTTTAGGGAAGTTTAGGGAAAAACATTGTGTTTTGGCTTAAAATTACATTTCAAAAGAGAAAGCGAAACTTAACGCTTGTGAATACAAAGACTATCACATGTTGTCGGTTCCATGCGGGATGCAAACCCTGGCCTACTAGATGAAAAAAAGCGTGTTTTGTGTCCCATCTATCACCCCCAACACCCACCTTACATATAGTTTCACACTATCTATGCTACAACGCCTGAATTCTGCTTCTGCTCCTGTCATAATTACTGCGGTCGCTAGAGGACACTTTTGCATTATTTTATACCTTCTTTCGACATCTATGGTGCTTATAGCCACTGATAATGCCTATACAGGGAACCATGAAAGTCTGTGCAAACTTTTGAGGCAATCCATCCAGTAGATGTTGAGATATTCCAACCTGCTGATGGAGCTACAGAAAAAGTCAGAGAATCACCAAAGTCTGTAGGTTTCATCCTCTGGGGAACATGAATCTCTGTACAAAATTGACGCTGGCATGGCTAAATAACCTAGCTCTATAAACATTTTTACACACACTTCAAGTCCTTCATGTTTTCCCACTATTCACCTGTCGCCCTCTCTCTCTCCAGGAGTGATAGCGTTGGTGCTGTACTATCGTTTCCTCCACCCTAAGTCATTTGAGATTTTCCAGAGTATTCGCCACAGGGGGATTGGTGGAGCCTGCACAGAGCGTGGATCTACGCTGTCATTGGAGGAGAAAGTCACACCCACTTTCAATCGCCACGCAACACTGTCTGGTCTGTTAAAGATCTATCTATCTATCGATCGATCTATCTATCTATCGATCTATCATAATGACTATGGTTGTTAATCTACGCAGGAGGTGGGACCCTCATGGATCTCCCTATCCAATGGGAGGGCTGGAAACATCACCACTGGCTGCTGATTCGCCTGGCCATGAAGACGGGGGATGTAACTAAGATCTGGTCGTCGTATGGCGAGGGGGGACTGGCTGGACTGATGGGTCTGTCTGAAGAAGTTCACTCCCCTGATGAACCTCATGTCCCTCGGGTTTGTCAAGTTCCTGTTGTTGAATGTCTTGCTTAGAAGAGCTATTGGTTTTAGTAGCGAGACTTCCTGCAACTTGATCCTTTAAAAGACTATGCATTTCATTACTATTAGTCATAATGGAGAGACTGAATGTCTGCTTCCCAAACCTGTTCTTCCTGGCATGCAGCCTAATGTGTGATGTCTTTCATTGTAAGAGGGTTTCTTACTCTTATTTATGCTGTGATTTGTCAGGCTCCACTTATTCCGCCGCAGGTTCCTCAGATCTGTCAACCAGCTCCTCAACCAGCTCCACCACAGGTCACCCAGGCTCCACAGGCAAGATCTTTGTTTAATTTATCCCCCTAACCAATAATATAAACTAAGACTAGTAGATGTAAACTTGAAGCCACTATGTATAGGATTTGAAGACACAGACAAATACAAAAACTTGTGCCGTTAGACTATTTTTTTAAATTATGTTATTATAATCACTTAAATTTGTGGCTGTAAGATTCTTGTTCATGTGTAAAATGAATGCTCAGCCACCAGGTTGGTTACTACTTTCAGTTTATGTGTCTGCAGTCTGTCAGCTGTCTGTCTTGTCTCCAGGTGAAAGAGGTGGTCAAGCCACCACAGCCGGCTCCCTCCAGTGTCATAGCCAGACCAGTGAGAAAAGCTCCACCAACAACAATCCATGATGTTAGAAGTTTTCCAGAGATCATCCCGGTCCAGGAGGTCATCTTTGAAGAGTCTGGAGAAGACTTGTCCAGCGCTCAACCCTCAGAAAAAGGTTGGATGCCTGATAAACACTGAACCCTGCTGGTGCTCACACTCACACACTCAGTGAGCACAGAAATGGCGTGTTTTCTGTTATCATATACACAAGAAGCAGTTGTTGGTAATGAAAATATGGGATCTCAGGCTCCCTCTAACAATGCTAATTAAGTGTAGTGTGGTTTGGTAATTTGAGGTATTTATTCACATACAAAGTGTTGAAATGGCATTGCAGTTGCACAAAGGTGTTAATGCATCAACACATATACGACTATGCTACTTTCTGGTCGGTGCATACACACACTGAACATACCATTGCTACTTTACCTAATCCTACAATCTTAACTATGAAATGTTAATACTAGGAGCTGCATAGATGTTAATTTATTTTTGATATATATAGATTTGTAGGAAGCATTCAAACACATGTATTTGTTGCCCTTTTTATTTTTTAATGTTATAATACAATCATTGTACCTAGAGCATGATTTTACCTGTAGGTGATGTGTACTGTTTTAAACATAATTCAATTTTTAATTCAATGTGATTTCATTATCAAAGGTGACGAGGAGTTTCAGAGTGCTGCTTACGGCTCACCATCACCTTCATCTCCGCGGCTAACAGGCAGCCTCCGCCACGTTGACAGCAACGCTGCGTCCCTGACCGAAGTGTCGTCTTCAGTAGGTTCCCTGGACATCAAGACTCCCGGCTGGTCACCTGAGCGTCATTCCCCCTTCCTGATTGCATCCCCGGAGAAAAGGCCATCGCTCCCTGGAGAGTCCAGCACCACACTGTACTTCAGCGCGGATGCACAGTCTCCCTCCAGTGGGAGCTATCTTGGCTGGGGCTCCGAGTTGTCGCCCATCTCCACCTACAGAAGTCCCTACCGGATCAGGGAGGCTCGTTTTATCACGTCCACCCCACGCCTGGAGCCTCGAGCTGGGGCTGAAAGTCCAGGTCCATCCCATGTTGTTATCATCCCTGCCACTCCTGGTACAACACCAGGCCCCACCCCAGGTGGGAGCCCTGGTACGTCCACCCCTGCTGATGCTTCTACGCCTGGAACTATCACACCTGCTGCTTCAACTCCTGGTGCTTCAACTCCTGGTGCTTCAACTCCTGGTGTTACCACACCCGGTACTCCAATCGTTCCACTCACTCCAGTCATCTCCCACGCTCGCAAACAGATGGTCCAGTTTGTGGGCAGTAAAGAGAGAATGGTGTAAGGAGGATGGGGGGTAAAGGTGACGAACAACTGGGTGGGCTTTTTTTAGTTTAGCAGTTAAGGATATACATGAATTCATTCATTAACTAACTTGGGGAAGGTTTGGTGGGGAGTCCATTTGAATCAGTCATAGAAGGATATACAATATATATTATTATTTATGTTTTTCCCCTGACATGCAGATACAAAGGTTACATTTGCAGAAAATTATGGTGCATAGGTAGCACACTTGCCAACCACTGCAGGGACATTGACTCAATTCGTAATAGTTGTACCTCTGACCTTGCCGTATGTTCCAATAGGCAGATTTCGCAGTGTTTATAGAGGAAAGTCAGTGATGGACCAGGTCCTTTTTGCTGCATTAGCAACTCTTGGTTGGTTGGAGTGCCTGCAGGGAGGAGGATGTGGTAGTATGAAACTCCTCGCATGCTATATGTAAAAAGGGCGGAAAAGGGAAGCGTCTGGCAAATTCATGTCTACGAGGCAAGGCACGGGGTTGTCTGCTTCCTATAGAGGCCACCACAGGAGTTAGTGACAAACATGGATGTACAATACAAAGGAATCGGCCATTCCAAATTGGGGGATTTTTTTCAGTTATTTAAAACCATTTGATGAAAAAAAAAAAGAATCGCTATACACTACAGATCATTATTTACAGGAAATTACATCTTGGTTACTCATCAAAAGAAAACACAGACACAAATTCACAGGTGCTAATGCTAATGTCGGGCATCCCTTTCATTCATTTAGATAAACCCTTACACTTGGTAATTTTTAATCATTAGAAACTAAACGCAGAAAACCTAATGCAGTTAAGGCTTATTCAGGCAGTGGAGTCAGCGGAGATTACTTATTATATGCTGTGATGAAATCACAAAGCATAAACAATCAAAGCGTAAATGGAAGTTGGATCTCAATGAAGAATAACCACCAGTTTACAAACACCAGACATGCTGAATCTCTTGTGACGCCACTCGCCAGTGTCTCTTTTCTTTACACTGGGGAAACAATGAAACCAATCATCTGTTATGAAATATATAAATAATGCAGACTTAATGTAAGTCCAAGCATACCTTCAAACGCTTTGATGTTGTTATGCTTGCAAAAGCTTATTATTATTTTGTACAAAAGATGACCATCCCGTCCAGTTTTAAGGAAGCCACTTATTCATCCAACCAGTTACTCGCTCTCTGTACAGTACATTACATTACACACATTACTGACATATACAAAGAAACAGAACTGTAAGATAGTCAAATCTGTTAATTGATGTCTTTATTTTCATGAAACTATCAGATGAGCAAATGACAAAAAGCAAAGGTTTGAGGGAAAATCATTTTATATTGATTGATTATATGCTCTGCTTTCCTACTTTGCCAAGTGTAACTGCAATAATTTCAGTCGGCACTTTACAGCAGAAAAGGTCCAACTAAAGTAGCATGATATTCTGCAGACTACACTATGATTATAACATGAGAATAAGTCAAAGGAGTATCAGATGTTTCTGTTGTTACATGTATTTCATTTTATTCGTCTGTTTTTAACTATTTTAATGATCAGCTATTTGATAGAAAAACTTATATTTTATGTGATTGTTATAAATATGTTCATGACCTGCAGAAATGCTTTAATTCTCTAAATAAATACATAAATGTTTCCATAATTAGGCCCTTTCAAAGAAATTGCAAATAAAGGATGAAATTAAACTAGTTATTTTGGTGACAAAGAAAAGATGAAGTACAACAATCAGACAATTTCTGCAGGACATAATTAATGAGTGTGTGTTCCTGTCTCTAACAGACAATGACAATCACATTTTGTTTATTTTTTTAGTTGACGAAAGAAGGGAAGAGCACGAAAGATGATAAGATATAATATATGATATACGATAATGAACCGCAGTAGCAGCAGTTCTGTGCACTGTTGCTATGAGAGTTGCTATGGTGACAGACCTGTATACTGTTTGTGTGCAGGGATGGAAGTTCACTTCCTATTGTGTTTTCTCTGACTAAGCATTACATTTATAAGCTTGTGCCCTAAATTCTTGTGATCCGAAAGTGATTTAAATTTTAAAATTATACTCTAATTATTAGCATTTATTTAGCATTATTTTGGATTGTTGGCTTCCATTTATTCCCGTTGGTTTTATTGAAGAGCACACAGTGGGCAGGTTGGCGGCATATGTACTTGTGAAATACAATGTCATCAAAGGTGACTATGTGCACAAGTTATGCCTGAAACCAGCTGCTCTTTTACAATTGGCAATGTCAAGGTTAATTCCTGTACAGGAAATTATTGCCATTCAGTTTTGTGTTAAACAAGAAAAAACTTTTTCAGATGCAGATAAGCCATATCAGTAAAAATATAAGAGGAAATCTAATGTTGACATAGTCTTAATGAACAGCTATAACTCTCAATGTCTTCGGTATTCTTTTATAAAGCCCACTATACTCACAAATACGCGTAGTCCTTCCGCCTATCCTTTAGTTTAGTTGAACCTCCTACCTCAGTAAAACTGAATTTCCAAGTGACAAAACTGATTTTATTATATTTTTATGTTGCAGTGAGAAAATGTACTTGCTCACTGTATGACTGAAAACACCTTTGTTTAACTGTATAAAACATTTTTGATATTGTAGCGACCAGAAGGAGTGAAACAAGGAAAGGGGCATAGAAATGTTGCATAAAGGTAAATCCTGGGTAATAACCCAGTGGCTATAATGTGCTGCTATGAAATTCAAGTTCGGTTGATGCCAGTATTATGTAATGTTATGAATATTATTTATTTCAATATGTGAAATCTGATTGTAATCACAGAATTAACAATATCAGTCTTCCATGTGTCTTCTATTTTAACTATGCTATATTATTTTACTTTCTTTCTATCTAAACAAATATAATAACTATAAAATAAGGTCTATATCTGTATTGAGCAGTAAAATGTTTGGTGATAAAACATGGGCAGCACTTTGAGAATATAAATTGGCATTAATGGAACAAAGTAGAGAAAAACAACTGTGTCAAACTGTTTTCCATATACCTGCTGATAGCTAGATAAAGGAGTCACTGCATGTTACTCATTCATCCAGACAAATGTAGAAAGCACCTACTGTAACTACACACACATGCACACAGACACATTACAATAGTTAACACACGTGCTAGAATGTATGTGTACGCAAAAGCAATAAGCCAGCTAATAAAATGTATCTTAGTGCACTAATTCAAAAATATCTTGTATAAACACGCTTTAGATGGCAATGATGCCTTGGCTTGATCATCACGAATCAGCGCTTTGCCTTGCTCGTCTTGTATATGTGTCTTTATATTAGAACAATATGCTTTGCTTTGTGTACCAGGTGTGTGTAATAACCTTCACTTGTGTTTCTAATTTGTCTCATTTTGTATTTTTTAAAAATGTCCTTCTTTTATATTTGGTCACATGTACTGTTATGAGATGTGTTGGCAGCCACGGTGCAGTGTGTCAAGGTTTTGTGCTGAAGTTTCACATGTGAATTGTTTCATTAACAGACTGAAATTAGTTTGCTGATTGAGCGTAACGTCTCTTTGTCACTGGACGGCCTCCATTTATCAACATGCGTCACCTCGTCTCTGCAAGGATTTCCACAGAGCAGCTGTGGTTGGTGGTAGTGAGTCAATTGCTGTGCTATTGATGTGACAAAATAAAGTCATTAGTCATGATCAAAGCTTTATTGATCATCCTTTATTCATAATACAGTCAGTGAGCTTTAGACACAGATAGGTGGAAACGCATAATCACAGTGTAAATGATACAGTAATAAATACATCTTAAATCGAGCATAGTCACAGTTAACATACTGTATTGTTTACATTATTACAGGGCTGGATGAAAGTGTTAAGGGGGCCCGGGGCATTAACCACCATTCCTTCACTTTTCTGTACATTGTGTAAAGTATTTTCATGCTAGCTCACTATGTGAGCCCAAGTTTGTTGTGAGTCTCTTTATTATTCTGGGTTGTCCCTCTGTCCGGTCCCCTCGTGAACGTAATATCTTAGGAACGCCTGGAGGGGATTTCTTCAAATTTTGGTCAAAGGTCACTGTGACCTCACAAAATAAGTTATTGGTCTTAACTCGAGAATTCATATGCTGATTATGACAATTTCACACAAATCTCTAATTGGATGAAATGATGAAGTGATGACATTTTGGACAGACATGGATGTAAACTGCAGCTTGACTGGCGGAGGCATACAACCGCGAGGCGGTAATTCTAGTTAAACATAAATAGAAACTTGCAGCATGTCAGCATAACATTAGCTTAAATAATCCTGAACAGTCTTGAACCTTGAACCAAAATCAGGTAATAAAGCACAAATCACCTTAATGCTCTAATTATTATTTTATTGTGCTTTAATTAATTAAATCCAATGCAACTTTATTTATCCCTGCAAGGGATATTGTATGCAGCTTAAATACACACACAATAGGAAGAAGAAAGGAAAAAAATATTATTAATCACAAAGCTAAAAACCATAAAAGGGTATAAGCTTTAAAACTATATGTGCAATAATAAATCAATATAAATAGACAGAAATTAATGAAGTTGTACAAAAGCATAAAAAAGGATTTATGCAGAATAGAGAAGACAGACAGCAGAGTAATGTAGTATATTGCAATATTACCAAGCAGAGTTTTAGTTTGGCACATTCCCACTAACCAACTTCATTAAGTTAAATAATAGTTTACTTGAATTGAAAGAAGAATGTGATTTTGGTTCGTTCGCCTGGTTAAATAAGAGAGTGTTGTTGGTCACTCATGCTTTACTTTAAAATGAGGATCTGCTCTTATGCAACTTTTTGGGTAAAACAATCATTAATTGTGGTGTGCTGCCATTACAGTACTTTACCCATCTCATCATTTTGAAAGTCAGATGACAGACTCATAAAAGGAAGAGAAAGCTGCTGGATGATCATCATGTTCTCTGTGGTCAGTGATCCACAGCACATTACCGCTTGAACACCAAAAAAAAAAAAAACAGTTACAAATCACAAGTTACTTCTCTAAATGCAAGTCATGCATTATCAAAATAAAAGTCATCCGCATTATGCTTCATATCACTGAGTAATCTCTTGTCAGTTGACTTGTTCAACTTCATGTCAGAAAATATCATTAGAACAACCTTTTATAGCAAAATGCAAAATGTCTGTTTTAGAGACATTAAAGCCCAGAAACAAATATGAAGCACTTTAGACTGACAAAAGACAATCATCAATAACTAGGATGTGATGATGACCTTTTCTAGATAATTTAAAGGTAATTTAATAATTTCTCATTGGACAGTGGCTCAGTCAAAAAGGGGAAGTCCTGACCACACTATTTTACTCCTGATCTGATACTAGCATTTGCCAATACCAAATCTGATCTAACGTTTCTTTTAATTATATTTTTGTTCAAAAGGTTCCCACAAAACACAACTGGTAGAAACAGTACCTATGGTTTGCTGTCTCATAATCCGTCCATGACACTTTCAAAATCCAAATTTTGATACCTCTCTGCATTTACAATTACATTTCATTTTTACAAATTTAATGTGAGTTTCAGAGAATTTGTTTCCTGCATTCTGGTGACTTTTAAAGAATGAAAATAACTAAATAATAAGTACACTGCAACAGCATTTTTAATCTTAAATACGTTTTAATTTTACATTTAATTCTCAGGAAATAATACAGAATAATGTCTCCCTCTGGTATAAACTAATAGGCTATTCATCAGTTTTTATTCATTCATTCATTTATTTATTTATTTAGCGAGCAATTCTCTGCCAATAAACAACAATAGGTGTAGCTGTATTGTTGTCTTATACACGCTGTACAGTGCCAGAAACAGGTTGAGATAATCAAAAAGGAAATAAAAAAAAGGTGTGAAAATGTGTCATTCATCAGGAGAAATACGGGAGAACTATGGCCCCGATAGGGAACCGGGAGAGGGCCATGAAAACGGGAGTCTCCCGGGAAAAGGGTTGGCAAGTATGACAATGACATATCTCTCCTCACAATGACAAAATAGCAATACAGACAACAGACTTTGATATGAATTTAATAAACCATTATATCTATTTCAATGATAATAATAAAAATATAAGTTAAAACCGATAATGAGGGAAAAGTAAATAATAAAAACAAATACATGGATTGAAGGCCTTTCCTACAAAATAAATATAAAAACATTTTTGCTTTCAATAGATGTCACAGATTGTATTTGAAGTTAAAGGTCCCATGTTGTAAAAAGTGAGATTTTCAGGTCTTTTATATTATAAAACAGGTTTAAGTGCTATATTAATACTGTTAAACTGTCAAAACGCTCAATATACGGAGAAATACACACAGTCCGTATTCAGAAATTGTGTGTTTGAGTCTGGCTAGTGAGGAGAGGAGGCAGCTCTCTCCATGTCAATAAACCTTAGATAGGATGCAGGACAGAGGTCATAGGAAAAAAGTGTGGGCGCTCACAAATTATAAATTGCTCTGGCACACTAATGAAATGCTGCTGTCCTGATGTAAACTCTTCTATTCTAAGCACTGCAATATAAACAGCATCATACAAAATACTACTAGTCTGTTATTTATACTTAGACACTTGGCTCTAAGTGTAAATAAAACAGTGATATTACAGAGATATTGTGCATGTGATTTATGAAGCTGATCTGTTTTATTGTCCAGGCGATGCTCGTCCAAATATAATGAAACAATAAAACAGGTTTAAGTGCTATATGAATACTGTTAAACTATCAAAATGCTCAATATACAGAGAAATACACACAGCCCGTATTCAGAAATTGTGTTTTTGAAACAAGCCGTTAGGATTTCTGTCCATTTGTGAGGTCACAAATATACAATATATATAGATCATCACATGGTTTTAAACATAAGCATTCTAAATGTGTCCCGGTTTATTTCCTGTTGCAGAGTATGTGAATAACAGCTGACAAGAAGTAAGCAATTCCGTTGAAATGCACTAAAACGGAGTGTTTCAGACAGAGGGGAAATACAGGTATATTCAGGCAGACAGTATAAGGAAAATAAAGTTGTTTTTTAACATTACAGCATGTGAACATGCTCTAGTAAAAACCTAAAATGCAAGTATGAACCTTAAAATGAGCATGATATGGGACCTTTAAGTGTTGTCAGAGAGGGTGAGTTTCAGCAGCACCTAGAGGTTAGACTGAAGTAGTGCAGATCTCCTCACTGTGGCACTGCATCAACTCTCTCGTCGTTAAGTGTGTTTTAACCAGTTAGATCCAGATTCAGATCATTATTTTCCTGTAAAGAACACATCACTAAAAACCAAAGACACCCACAGAGCGGAACAGGACAAAGGAAGAGTGAAGAAGAGTGTGATGACTCCTACATGATCACATGAGCTGCTCTCATGTGATCTGCTCACCACGTGGTCTCAGCAGGATAAATACAGGACTACGGAGGAGGACCGTTTCACAATCGCAGCTAGTTGTTGACCAGACCGTCGGACAGTTATAGAGGGGGCACCTGGAGCTGAAGATTTAAAACAACAAAGATCACACCTACAGCTGAGCTATACGAGCTACTACAGGTAAATGATCCATGTTGTTGCTCTATCCTCAGCTTGTTTCCAGTTTCCTGTTGTCAGATGTTAGGTAAGTAAATGATTGTTTACACGGCTGACCTAGCTAAAGCTCTTACACTTCACATAAACTCATAGAGAAACACATATTAATATGTTTACGGACTAATTTGGTACCAAAAAAAGCAGTTTAAGTCCACTTTTCATAGCTCTAATGGTGGTTGTTGTTTTTGACTGTCAGAGGTGATGAGATGTTTGAAAGCAGCTGGGACTAATTAGTCCAACCACACCTTTACTTATTATTAATGGTTAGAAAACATCTAAATTATGAGTGTAATCTGGTGTAGGCAGCTCCTCCCTAATTAAAGAAAGACAAGAACATAAAACCTGAAGTTAAAATGCATTATGAAACACAATACTCAGTTACATTGATACAGCAGAGAAATAGAAAGTGAAACTCTGTGTGTTTGTGAGAGCTGCAGCCAGCCAGCCTGTTCCCAACAGAGAGGCTGAGACTTGTTTACAGAGTTATAGACATGTCTGGGATAAGAGCCAGTAAAGCTGAATGAACTGGAATAGATTAGGCTTTGTGTAAAAATGACATACACACACTTTTTTTGCTACAACACATTTTCCAGTCTAGACTGAAAAAGAAGGAATAAAAACAGTAGTAGAAGAGCTGCTGGGTCTCTGTGGTAATCACATACAGGTGCTCTTTGGATCCTTCAGGTGGATTGGGCTCTTTCAGTCTTGTGAAGGCACTCATTGCATGGGTGGGATATGGTGATGAAGAGACCTATGTTGGTCATTTTAAACAATTATTGCCATGTTAAATAAAGGCATTTTAATTTTGTTCAAACATTACAGTGTGCTTTGGATTATTTTTGAGGGAGATTTGCATTTTGTATTTTGAGACCATATTCCACCCGTGTAATGAGCCCTTCACAAGACTGAATGAAAAAGAGAAGTTTGTACTGCAACCACAAGCAAAACTGCCATGGACCTTTTTTTTAACAATTGAGTAAATCAAGCATCACATTCCTCTTCCTGTCAGGAATAAGGAAATGATTTTTTTATCTGTCAGTAGACTAACAGAGAACAAACCAACCAGATAACATTCATCAGACTGTGTGCCAACATAAGATAAGATAAGATATTCTTTATTAGTCCCGCAGTGGGGAAAACAATATTAAAGTTTTTGGTTTTTTTCAAAACAATAACTTAAAATATTTGAACAATTAGTTTGTTGTTCACAACAGATTTGAATTTCTCGTTCATTCATGCAAATTGCACGTGTTTCGGCACATGTGTGCAACACAGTTGTCTACAATTTGCACAATGACTACTTGTTCATGTCCTGCTGATCAAAACTGATGAGTTGACTCTCAGTGAATCCGTCGTCCTCTTCACGACTTCTAAACTTTCTTTCATCGTTTGAGCCATCACATGCAAAATGATACATTCAATTATCATAATCTGTCAGACATACATGTATATTCCATAAATATCTATGACATGGTGTTACATACTGTGAGGAGGTACAATTTAGTTGTTTTTTTTGTTGTTTTTTGTTTTTTTACTGAACTATTGCAGGTTCTTTCATTGCTGCAGGGTTTGCTGTTTTTTTGGCATCATTTTGTGGTCACATTTATGACTTTACATGAAAGCTCAAAGGTGAATTGTATTCTATTTATAATACATGCAACACATTGCTACACAAATACATTTGAATACAGAAATATGCATATCCTTTTTCTGTGTATACAGTATTGTAGCCTAAAGACTTTTCCTAGTTAACTTTTACCTAATTTTGAATCTAAACTGCTCAGTGCGTTACAAAGTCAGCTAGACAAAACTGGCACTCTGGTATAGTTCAGTAAGCAGTGAGGGTCTACAAAAAGAAGAAACATTTCCAGGGTTGAGTGCTGTGGTGATAAAACATCTAATCATTTTGACCAGTACGGCTCACACGATGACAAAGCAACTTTTCATTTTGGTGGCAATTTACTGACACAATAACTAGGTTTTGAAGCATGAATGAAGTGTTTTGGATGAGTTACTAAATTTTGCAGACATGCAATAGAGTTGTGATGTCTCATCAAACAGTTGTGACAATCACACCTACAGTTTGGAGGAAGTTGAGACTGTTTGAAAAATGAGCCAAACCGATTGAGAAAAACTGTAATACCGATCAGCATCGTCTTGTTTGGTGTAGATGTGAAAATCAACAAGATAAGAATATAAAGAGAAGATAGAGTAGCTGAACAGTGTTTGAAGGTCTCCTCCTGCTCAACTCAACGCAGTGTTGTAGGACGTACCACGTGAAGATCATCGGTTCTACTTATAAATGAGGTGGTGCGAAACTTGCATGTCCTGTCTCTGTGGCTTTGGCGCTGACTCACCCATATCTGTCTTGACCTCCCACATAGGGGAACATTTTCACAAAGTCTTAACCTTTTTTAAAGATCTGTTGGTTAGCATCAGGTCAGAAGCGGGGCTGTTTTTATTTCAGAGAATTTGACATTTTGGAGATGCAAGAGCGCTGCCAAAGATAGGCCTCACAGCCTTTCACTGTGACTCAGCAAGTTAATGCAGCCTCTGCAAGTCTTGCTATGATAACGGTGTTGAAATTAATTGACATGAGACTGATTTGTTGCAGGCAGGTCAGCAAGTTGAAAGTTCACTTCCCCAAATCACATCCAAATCATTGTATCAGCTAAAAGGCAGTTTTTTTGTCTGTGTGGTTAAACCACTTCTCTTAAAAACTGAAGAGATAAACTTGTTTTGTAATTTTATAATTTTTCTTGTGGCCCAAATGTGAATTTTTCCGGGTTTTTCTATATTTTTAGTTAATAGCTTGCACATCGTGTACAGTAATGGGTTCACATCTATATATAAGCTGTTTACAGCACATGCAGTATAATAAAATGTAACCCATTCACCTCAACAGCTGGAGGACCCATTGAAGTCTCTTTACAACTGTAACCACAAACTAGTGTTTGAAAATACACTTCTAATGAATTCACTACTGTCTACTACTTGCATTACATAATGTGATGTAACAGTTGCTTGTGGTATTAAAGAAAGTTGAGTACTCACAAGAACCTGGTTTAGATTTTAGAGAAAGAAAGACTAGTGGAGATGTTATTCTGTAAAGGGGAATTGACTTACTTCCCCCTGTGTACTTTTTGCTCATGATGTGTCATCGGCCTCAAGTCATGTGATATCAGACCAGTTTCACTGGAATTAATATTTTCTCTGTCCTTCACTGCCTCTGAAGGACCTGAGGTGTTTTTCATTGGATTCTCTTCTGCTTTCTCGGTAATAGAAACAGGACATGCCAGAACAGGTGTGCTGATTTTACAGTTGACTAATGAAACAGGTTATTGTTTTCCAGAGAAAATCTATGTAGCAGTGTGCCAATTTACAGTAAGCACTGTGGGTGTATAAGTCCATTAAGCTCCCACACAAGTCCATATTAAATTGTGTTTAGCAAATGCACACTAATTTGAATCAGTCTGTTGCCAGTCCTACTTGGAACACACAATACAAACACAGCTTATTGAAATAGAAACAGAATATTTGAATCAATATTTCCTGTCTTTTATTTGTCAAAAGGCTTTTGTTCTCCACTCTTGCTGTTCAGGTTTTAAAGATTGGCTAACATCCTTGATTGTCCTTTTTTTTTTTTTTTTTTTTATATAAGGGTTTGAAGCTGCATCATCCTATCATGTGTCTGCTCTGGTATCGATCTTGCTGGGCTAAGAGCTTCCTGCTTACTCTTGAGTTCACTCCAGGCTTCTATTTAATAGGCTACATTATGTCATGTACATTATGATCTCTAATGGGTTCTTTTCTGGAGCTGATCTCAACTCTTATCGGTGCACTTCACCTCTTAGAGAAGTGGTCTCATGTGGACCATTTGAGAGCAAACTTGGACCATTTGGGGCATTACTTTAGAGCGCACCCATTTTGCATTTGTGGTGTGATGTTTCCTGCCGCATGAGGAACTATGAGGGGAACATATTCACATTTGTGCTTTTTAAGAGGGAACTGATACCCAGTCATCTAGTCTTGAAAGGCTATGCAATCTAAGGTATTGGTTGAAATCGCAGAACTGTTTACCGTACGTGTGTGTGCGCCTGCTGACGCAGCGTGTTTAACCAATGGAAAGATCTCTGATGAGCATGACTAAGGATAAGAGGTTTTCTCTGCTCTTTGTGTACTCTGTGTGTGCATGTTCCACTTGTAGCTGCAACCAGAGTGACAACGTCTAGTCAGCTGTGACCTTTTTTTTATTATTTTATCAGTCTAGTTTCAGGACTCAAGTTTCACCAGTGTATGTAAGTGTGTTTAAGCATTTCATTGCATTGTTTCAGGCTTGTGTTGATTTACAAATGTGGAAGACTTTATCCACAATAGAGTTTTCATAACTGCTCCATTATCCTACTGATGTAGCCTCTCTCACCTTTTTTTCTGAGTTTTCAGTAAGATTTCCAACCTAGACTACTTGATGTACTCATAAAGTCACTTGGTTCAGTACTGCATGTTTGTTCTTGTAGTTTTTTTGTGAGATATTGTTATCCCTTCTGCCTTCACCATTTAGAAAAATGCAAATACACATTTTGCCTGGAATTGAAACGGTCCGTTTTTGTTAGATTTACAGTTGTGTAATCATGTGTGAGGGAAATGTCTTTATACTTTGAATTTCGGGTTGCTGGAAAACAATTAATAGACTGATATATTTGACTTTAGGACATTTCTGACTACATACATGCTAAATATCAAACATTTTTACTGTATTCATTTAGATATTTTCCAAAGTAAAAGTCCCTAGAAGTGTATGATTCAACTTTTCCCCGTAGTGTTAAAGAAGTTAACAAAAAACGCAATAAACTGTAATTGAATCGCAATACTTAAAAATAGCAATACATATTGAATCAGCACCCAAGTATTGTGATGGTATCGAATTGGGAGATGGGTGTATCGTCCCAGCCCTAGAAATCATGGTAATGTTTATTGACTTAAGCAGAATTTATACAATGACATTACCATTGCTGCTCAAGTATAATTTGTAATGTGAATAACTAACAAGCTTGTCCTCTTCATTTTGTATTTTTCAGGCAAAATGTGGCGTGCAGCTCTCCTGTTATTGGCTGCCAGCTTGTCGGTGAGCCTGGCCAGACCCCGCCTCCCACCGCTGTCCGGTGAGATGGTCAACTACATCAATAAGATCAACACTACCTGGAAGGTGAGGTTTTTGTTGGTTTGTTTGTTCTTACCTTGGAAGTAGTTCTATTCGACTAAATCTCCCTCCTCTCCTGCAGGCTGGTCACAACTTCCATAATGTCGACTACAGTTACGTCCAGAAACTCTGCGGTACGATGTTGAAGGGACCTAAACTGCCAGTCATGTGAGTCTCACTCGTGAAACACAGATTAATAGCCATTTTGCTTACCTATCAGTGAGAGTGCGTATTTGCTGTGTTGTACATCCCCAAATTAAACATGCACCGTGTACATTTGTATGTACATAAACAAGCAGTGGTTTCAGTGATCAAGTCTGCTTACACTATAGTTGTAAGTTGTAGTAGCGCACAGTAATTCTTGACTCTATAACACTGTTTTCCTCTGCAGGGTTCAGTATGCTGGAGACCTGAAGCTGCCTAAAAACTTTGACGCCAGAGAGCAGTGGCCCAACTGTCCCACTCTGAAGGAGATCAGAGACCAGGGCTCCTGTGGATCCTGCTGGGTGAGATAAAAAGTCACTATTCAAGAGATGACCACATTTAACTGGGGTTGAGGATTAAATATTTTTTTATGTTGAAGGAACACATTATCTAGATAATTGTATTTATACAGCAGAGTAGAACCCTCTATCCTGAAACCCGCAATAATTCAGATAAAGAAAAACTCTCCCCATATTGTATTTATGTTTCTGTGACATGTCTTGGTTGTTCTGCCCACAGGCGTTTGGTGCTGCAGAGGCCATCTCCGACCGTGTGTGTATCCACAGTGACGCCAAGGTCAGCCTGGAGATCTCCTCAGAGGATCTGTTGACCTGCTGCACAAGCTGTGGCATGGGGTGAGAGGCAGTAATGTGTGAGAAGTTTCACTGCTTTGCTTGTCCCCAGTAGATGATTGCAGTGACCTACTGTACATGGACCATCATCCAGAGCTCAGTAGCAAACCATACGATTTGAATTACTGGGTATTTAATGGGAGGAGAGAATGAATTAACTCGACACAAGCTCTCCAGTGAATGATCTGATAAGATAGAAATCAGATAATGTATAGGAATGCACAGACCCAATACGCAGAATTACTATCGGCGCCAAAACTGACCTTATTAAGTGGATCGGTCTGTGACATGACTGATCCACATGACTACAGTGGCCTCAATGTGACCTTACATAAAGGTGACTCTAGTGAGATCCACACAGCGACTACGTTTACATGCACAAAATATTCAGTTTTTTGCCCTTATTTTGAAAAAAACAAACAATATTGCTACTAAGCTGCTTACACGGCTAATGAAAATGAATATTCCACTAATATTCCTGTTTACATGCAGCCGTGCATATCTGATAAACACATTTTAAACGTTTAAACAGAGCCTCCCCTTTCATTCGTTCAACCACCTTCTTGAAAAGGTCAGCATTGCAATATTCGCACATATCCAAAAAACCCGTTGATATTCAAGTCTTAATAATGTTTAAAAGTAGGTGTGTTTCATCTTCAGACCAGATATGTAGGGTTTTCTTTTGGCCGTGTATCTCTATCCCAGCCTTGAAAACTGTCGGCTAGTTGGTTTGTGTACAACGCATAGAGCTAGCCGAAAACAGATAAGATGATGTGTGTCGCAAACTGCGGTAAAAATTGAAACGCGTATTCCGAATGCGCTGTATACATGTCCAAAGAATGCTCCTTAAACCGAATTAATATTGGCATATCCCACGTCTTAATGGAAAATGCTCCATTTTTAAGAATATAGCTTAATTCGGAATATCGAAATGGAAAATGCTGTTTACATGACCCATATCATATTCAGAATATATTCATATTCTGAATAATAGTGGAATATTAGTGTGCATGTAAATGTAGTCAATGAGGTATACATATTTGAAAGCGAGCACATACAGCAATACTACTGTAAGAGGCAGGATTCAGAATCTAGTTGGTGAGGAAAAAGTTGAGTTGGTGCCTCCCTAATATTGTGCAGGGTGAACATTTGGAGACAGGGAGTGCATGTGGTTGCATGTAAATGTGGATTTTGTTTTTTAAAGTATTTTTTATTTGTCTCTCTTTTAGATGTAATGGTGGCTACCCTTCAGCTGCCTGGGACTTCTGGACCAATGAGGGGCTGGTCACTGGAGGTCTCTATGACTCCAACATTGGTGAGTTTTTATGTGCTGAGACTCTCACAGTGATAAGCGTGTGTGGTGTCTACAGTTCTGACCTTCGTGTTACGCTTTGTGACTACAGGTTGTCGGCCCTACACCATCCCCCCCTGTGAACACCATGTGAATGGCAGTAGACCCTCCTGCTCTGGGGAGGGTGGAGACACACCCCAGTGCATCTTGAAGTGTGAACCTGGATACACTCCCAGCTACAAAGTAGACAAGCACTTTGGTAAGAGAGGCAGAAAGAAATGCTTCATAAACAAGTGTTTGGGAGGGATTAGCGTTAAGCATGCTAACATTAGCTCTGTGTCTTACTGCATACGCACCAGTATTTGGTATATAAAAGGAGAAATTGAATCCAGCATTTGAACTGTATTATATTTTATAATGATAATATATTACAATTATTTATTATATTTTGATGTGATTAAATGTTACTTTGTTGATAAATGCACTATGAAAAACAAAATGGTAATTATTTGAATAGTAAACAGAAACAGTTGAAGCATGATAGAAGACCATAGTGCATACATACAAAAATATTTTTGTTAATTTAATTAGAAATTTGTATTACTCAGCCAAGTTGGGTATTATTAAATGTAGAATCATGTCAACATGTTGTTATTAATCTATCACTAACAGGCATGCATTTATTAGATCTTTGATAAAGACGAACTGTTGATCAATGTATGCAGTCATGCCCCATAAATTACTCTTGTATGTGCCACAAGCACTATGTTTATGTCCTAAAATGAGCCTAACCCTAATCTTGGTAAACACAGCTGTGTATGCACACACATCCAGAACAGGATCCTAACTCAAAGTGTGTTGCAGGTAAATCGTCTTACAGCGTGCTGTCAGATGAGGCGCAAATTCAGAGTGAGCTATACAAGAACGGCCCAGTAGAGGGAGCCTTTACCGTCTACGAAGACTTTGTGCTGTACAAGTCTGGTAAGAACACGTGCACCATTAACAGACACATGTAGTATAAACACTCCTGTTGAATGCAGGGTAAATGCTGATTGCAGATTTTGCTCAGTGATTCTGTAAAATGTTGTTTGTGACATTCTCTAACACACTTGAACTCAAACTCTTGCTGACCCTCCTGTTGTGTTTCATGCATTGTTTTTTTTTTTTCTCATCTCCAGGTGTGTATCAGCATGTGGAAGGGTCTGCTGTGGGTGGCCATGCCATCAAGATCCTGGGCTGGGGAGAGGAGGATGGTGTTCCTTACTGGCTCTGTGCCAACTCCTGGAACACTGATTGGGGCGATAACGGTGAGCAGAGACGCATGTTTTACTGCTTTTTAAGGAGACACCACAGGTGAATAGGGTTTAAAAAAAAAACTTCCCCAGTTGATTACTTACATCAAGACATTTATTTTTTTGTATTACAAGTTTTCTGAAAATGTATGTGTAAATATGCAAATAAGACATTATCTTATCAAATGTGTGCTCATTTGCATACATTTCCAGAACATAAATTTGAATGTTGGATAAAGCCAGGTTCAAAATAAGTCAATGTTTTTTGGGGGTTTTTTGGTGGGAATTTTGGATATCTCTTTGTATCACTCCATAAACCAGAAAAAGCAGTTGTAAAAAAATCAATTTTCTCACACTCAGAATATGGAGATATTTGATACTTACAAACATGCACTTGCTGGTGTTGGGTCAAGGCTATCCTTTTTTTCAATTTGTGTGAACTGGTCTGTTTCTGCTCTTCAGGATTCTTTAAGTTCCTGCGTGGATCGGATCACTGTGGTATTGAGTCTGAGATTGTGGCGGGGATTCCCAAATAAATTCTAAGGTAAGACAACAAAACAACATGTATTTCCTCAAACAAACCCATCTTTACTGTGTGCCAATACAATACAACTCTGCCATTCTGTTGCAACCTCCCTAATGTAACATCATAAACCAGACTGGAATGGATGGATTTGTATTTGTCCACAAGCCTCATAGCTCTAAATTGACTGTCGACCCTGTAGCACCCCAGTAGCTCCCATTTCGACAACAAAAGTTTAAAAGTATGCATGTGGCTTGTAGTCTGTGCCTTACTGACTGTGTTCTCTCTTGCAGGTCGTGAGCTGCAGTGTCATTACATAATCACTAGAAGGCGACGCACTCAACTTGTCTGCTCTAGAACTCTTTTAACAGCTTTCAGTCCTTTTTAGATAAATCCCACTGATCACCTTGCACGCATAGCATGTGGTTTTCTTTTGACAACAGACAGAAAAAAAACCTCAAGAGCAACCTTCACCTCATTTAGGTGGATAGCAGATGGAGTATGTGCCTGAGCACAAATCAGCATTGTTGAATTGAAGGTGTTTTTTTGTGAATGAGCTGTTTAAGTTCTTGTTCCTTCACCTCTTAGAGCAATGTCAATCAAAAAATTGCACAGGAGGAAAAATGTTTTTTAAGATAGGTACGTGCATTTAATTTTGCCTCAGGTGATTTGAAGCTGATTGTCACTGTTGTAGATTTGTATTTGTTTTCTGCACTGATGTAAAGTGTCTTAGAGCAATACAGCCCATGATTGAAAGAAATTACCACACTCTGCCTAATACAGCAGAGAAGGTCAGTTTGTTTGACTGCGTCAGCTTTCATATTTGATATTTTTATTCGGCATTATTCCTCAATGCCACAAATACCACTCCATTATGTTAGGACGCACTCATTGTGATCTGTGCCTGTTAGTGTTTTTAAATTGAGTATGGGATGAGAAAATGAATTTTTTTTTTTTTTTTTTTAATATGGTTGATAATGGGATGATTTTAATTGTTTGCCTGTGTGGATCAAAATATTGGCTGATAACTGTTCTAAAATAAATAAAACAATATTTGGTTCCCGATATGGTGTTGTTACTCTTGAATACGCATGCTGGCATTTTAAATCAATTTGCATTTTTTCTGACTGATTTGCACATCTGATGGGATTGACTCACCATGAAAATGTGGGTCAAGATCTGATCCATGAATGGATACACATGTAGATGTAAGAACTATTCTGATTGTAGTTGATATACGTTGTAGGTTTCTGCTACATCTAAAATTGTAATCCAAAAAAAGGGTAATGGATGGATAGATGTACTTTATTGATGCCAAAATGGGAAATTGTGTTACAGCAGCAGGTTATCCAGGCAATGCACCGGAACAGTAAATAAAATGTACATATCAACACTGGAGAAATATATCCATAGAATATTGGAATACATTATAAATATCCCAGACTAATACCACTAGCATAAAAAAGCTAACATATATACATAGTGTGCAATAACACACTATATACAGTACATTAGCAAAGTGATAACCCTGATTTACAGCAAAAGGGTGGTAGTTTTGTCACAAACATTTGATCTAAAGCAGTTCCCAATGTTTTTGTTATGTGAGCAAGACCAGCTAGAAACAAACATTTAATGTTTCTACAGGTTTCTACTTTAAAGGTCCCATATTATAAAAAAGTGAGATTTTCATGTTTTTTTTATTATAAAGCAGGCTAAAGTCCTATATAAATACTGTGAAAGTATCGAAACACTCAATCCACAGGGAAATACACACAGCCTGTATTCAGAAACTCTGCATTTGAAACAAGCTGTCAGGATTTCTGCCCATTCGTGATGTCACGAATATACAATATTTAAACTTTTGACACAATTTTAAATGTAAACATTCTAAATGTGTCCCAGTTTATTTCCTGTTGCAGTGTATGTGAATGTCATCAGCTGACAGGAAGTACACATGGACCCAAGCTGTTGCCTAGTAACGCAATTCCTTTGTAATTCCGTCAAAATGCGCTAAAACGGAGCGTTTCACACAGAGGGTAAATACAGGTATATTCAGGCCGACAGTATGAGGAAAACAAAGGGTTTTTTGAACATTACAGCATGTAAACATGTTCTATTAGAAACACAAAATACAGTATGATCCTTTGTGCTATACCTGCTATACCGTCATAGATATAGCAGGTATGGAACACTGGGCTGCAAACATGCACTTGGCAAAGAGAAAAAATATATCACATTGGAAACAAGCAATTACTACAATTAAATCCTTCATATAATTGTTGTCCATGTCCCCAAGGTCTAGGGTGGGTGGGATGGGAGGGACCCAAAGGGAGGGACTTGGGGGTGGGAGGAGAGTGGCGTAGAAGTTTTTGTTTAAATTGCCTTTTGTGTTTTTTGTTTTTTTCTTCTTCCTGTTTGTTTGTTTGTTTTTCTTTTCTTTTTATGTAGCTGCTTGCCAATTTTGTATTGATTAGTACATGGACATTTGTGATTATATTCTTTTTCTTTATTGGTGATCTATCAATTTGTACCCCCACACTATATAATTATGCTTAAATACCAATTAAAAATGTATCACAAAAAAAATAATATGGGACCTTTAAAATATTTAAAAGTGTTGCTTCCACTTCCGCCTTGTCAGCAAAAAAACAAACACTCCCCCTTCGTAGTAGAAGGAAAGTTGTTTGTTTTGTACACCGGCGTCTATCCATCATCCAACCTGGGGGCGGTGCTTGGCTAAAAACAAAACACAAATAAAAAGGCCCTCCTTTACAAAATATATACAGTTTAAAGTAGTTGTTTACAGAGTTGTTTACTGTTGTTTACAGAGACTGAAACACAGTCAAAGTGGGATGTTTTGACTCAATAGCTGCAATAATGTCTGCTCAGTCTCCGCCCAGTTAAAGGTACATCCGGGACACTCCGGCACCCAAAACAAACAGACGCTCGGCTCTTTAACCGGCGTAACGGGGGGGGGAAACGCCTCGTTCATTAACTGCCAACCTTAGCAATCGTAGCTCAGTAGCCACTCAGCCAGAGAGCGATGGAGGGAGGAGGAAACTCTCCGTGGATGATGAAATATGGCACAGTTGTGTCTCTGTTTGTGGTCGTTTTGGCCTTCTGGTTCCGGGCACCACCTAATGAAACGCTGGACGAGCGGCTGGACACCGTGCTGTCCTCTCTGCTCCGGGCGGAGGGCAAAGTCGGGATGAACAACGTCGTCAGACCGAAAGTGGCTGTCGGTGAGTGAGAGTGGTGTGGGAGCTAACTAGCTAGCATCATCTAGGGATTAATGAGGTTTCTGGGTTAATAGTCGATTAAGTCCAGGTTTTAATGGCATCTAGAAAGCTGCTCCAGATTAAATAACGTTAAATGCATGAATTGATCCCATTCAATAACAACACAGATCAATACACGTTGAATGCTAACCATAACTGGACCTGGATAATGTTGCTGTTTGTACGTTAACATACAACCATTTATATATTTATTTATTTATATATATATATATATATATGTATATATTTATTTATTTATATATTTATTTATTTATATATTTATTTATTTATGACAGTATACATAGTAACAGCATAAAACATTAAAAACATTTACATACAGAAGAACCATAGCGAAAACATAAACAAAGAGCTGTGACAAACATAAAAGGACAACAGAAATGAAACAAAACCAACATAAAATAATAATAAAAAATAAAAACAAAAATAATAATAATAATAATAATAAAAAAGACCACGCGAGAGTATGACAATAATTTCACTTAAAAACTTAAAAACATTCATTGTTTTCATTGCTTTTTTGTTTTGTGAGGAAGAAATTGTTGACAGATAAAGATCCATTTCTTTCATAAATACAAAGAAATTAGGCTTTTTTTGTTAAATCTACACTTGTGAATGTGGAACTTCACGATAATTAAAATTAGATTAATAAGAAAAAATGCATTACTGTCTTTGTCACTGTAGCAGTATCATAGCAGCCAAATATAATATTTCTATAGTACAGTGCAAAATCTGAGAAAATGTTAACAAGTATATAATTATTGTTATCTTTCCACAATTCATATGTAAATTTACAGGACCAGAATAAATGAGAGCAAATTTCAGGATGTGATTCGCAGAAGGAACAATTTACATCTATGTCACTCTTTAACTTCTGTAAGAAATGTTTCACTGGAGTCTGTGGATCAACTTAAATGACAGCTTTTACCTTATTTGTTAGATGGAACTTTTGCAGTAAGGACCAAACTTTCTTCCAGTCAATATTACTAACAAAATTACTCCAATAAAACGTTGCTGCCAAAGTAGAAACCATGCTGTCCTTAAACAAGGCACCTAAAACAATTTTTGGCTATTGGAAATGACAAAAAGTGACATCACAGGAAGAACTTTTGTTTTTGTGAACTGACCTGTGAACCTAGCCAAGTTACACATTTATTTGTTTTAATGTGAATAGCAGAAGATTTGTCTGCAAATGACTGACCAAGTTAAATCAATTAGATCTGAGCTAATGTTTATGTTGAAGCCAAACAAACAACACAGTGGAGAGTAGTTTGGTGAAGGAAAAGGGGGGTTGATTGGCCATGATTGCACAATCATTAGCTAGATGTCAGTCCACAGTTCAGTGCTGAGTAGAGATCCTCCTTAAACCAACAGGACGCCACAGAGAACTAATGAGGGGCAAAGTATGCAAAAAGGTGGTGCCAGTATCTGTACCATGGGTGTGGGTTAACTTAACCATAGTAACTAATGTCTGCCTTATGTCACTATTATAGATGGTAGCCTCAGTGTGTCTAATATTATAATATACTGGTTAAATAGTGATAGCAGAACTGTAGGAACAGACTAAACTACTGTTGCTGTAGTTAAAAACAACAGTATTAAAAGGTGGAATTTCTCACTTGACACACTGCTTCAAAAGCCATCTGAAGCAGTTTTTCAGGTGAGACAAACCGCTTCAGACTGGTTTCAGCAAACAACATTATTAGCGTGCTTGGCCCATGTCTTCACTGTCACGATCTAATCCTAAAATCTTGTCCTTTGAGTCTTGTTACAGACACACAACAGAAGTGATCACGTTATCTGTCCAACCTTTACCCAGTTCAACAACAGGCTCAGCCGTGCCGTCGGACCAGTTGCATTTATTATTAGCCATAATAACATCACATATAAGCCATGTCACATCACCGATTGTTTGATCTAATCCTCATGTATTGCTTTTTAGGTGCTTCAGGTGGTGAATTGGGAGTTAAGCACTACAACACAGTGACACATTTTGTTGTACATTGTGCAAAGGTATAAAGAAATAAAGGCTTGTTATTCTAAATACTGGGTGGTTGACTTTTAACCAAAAGCACACTAAATATGCACCACTGGTGCTGACTATATGACCAAATATACACAGGTATTTCTTTTCTCTTGTTATTTACAGCAAATTATCTGAAGAAAATTGTAGATGGCTAATGGATAACAGCATTGAAAAGCAATTGCAAACAATGCAGCTTGGAGTCGAGCTACTGTCAGACTGAGTTAAATATTCAAAACTCATTCAAATGTGAGAACAAACATTTGCCTTTTGCCTTCTCTAACAGGTTGCCTACACATGTAAGCGATGTGGCGTTGTTGCACAGCATTTTGGCCTTTGTTCAGACTTGCCGATGAGAGCTGGGCGTTGATGAAGTTTGATCCTGCAGCTGAAACTGCATCCATTTGACCAGCCACGGTGGCAGAAAAAATGACGCTGCATGTTGTGTGGATGTCTCTCTGCTCAGTTTACTAAAGCTGTAAACTGGTATTACCCCTCTATTTGCTCTTTTTATACTGTTCAGTTTGACTGCAGTGTTTAAAGGAAAATGGGTTATACATAATCCTCTCCTGTCATTTCCCCCCTGGAGGCCATCTCTTTATCTTCTCCTTCTTGCCATCCCCAGACTTTAAGTTGTATACCTGCTTCTGGCCCTGGTTTTTATCACATATTTATCCCTCATTGTCTTTCTTTCTCTGTCCTTCTCCCTCATCCACAGGTTTTGGAGGTTGTGTTGACCTGATAGTGGATGGAGTATCATTGCTTAATAAGATTGGCCTGCCTCCCACAGACCAGCCCCTGCACCATGACTACATAGAAAATGAAGCACAGCTGGCTCAGAGCTTTGCCTACTTCTTTGCACCGGGAGCTGCAGCAGAGTGGGTGATTTGTTTGTGTGTTTGTGTGAATAAGAGCTAGCCAATAGATAGTTGTGGTCTAGTTAATTAATCTTAAACTCACAGTATGGTGATATAAATAGATGTGTGCATGAACAAGTGCTTGTACAAATATCTGAACACTTCTTCTGTGTGCTATGACTGGTTAGCTCAGTTTTTTTGTTTATATATGTAAAGTGTGGTTTTGTAATCTAACTATAAAGCAAGGCATCTGTCCCTCCATGTGTTATTCACATATCTCGAGAACCGTTCATCCGATCAACTTAACACTTGGTGGGTCTATTGCTGGGGATCCAAGAATGTGCAGTGTCAAATTTGGTGCAATTTGGACACACGACATGTTCAATATTATTAAACTGAATAAACAAGCACACAGCGCTCTGTGCAGCAGCAGGGGATGGGGTTTCAGGGGTCTGCAGACAGAAATGAGCATGTCGTCTACAGCGGATAGACCGCGGCTCCGTGCTCCGTACGGGCACGAGCCCCCGACAACGCGGACACGAGGCCCGACAACGCGGACACGAGCCCCCGACAACGCTGCAAGCAGCAATACCGGGAGCAAAGCAATCGTTTCGAACAGCCGCGGCTCATTGACTGCCGTTCACTTTTCAACCGAACACTTCTTCACTTGCCTGGAGTTGACACAAGCGAATAGCCAACTGGAAGCGGATCTAGTAATTTGGGGGCCCCGAGGGCAAACGTTCTCTTGCTTTACTTTTCACCCTCCCTAAGTGGGAATGCTGTTTTTTTGGCAGTGGTAGAAGTAGGTCTACTCTAAACCTTTTTCCTGAAGTGAACTATTACCAGTAAAACTATGAATACCGCACAGTAAAAGTCCTGCATTCAAATGTTTAATTCAAGTGAAGAGTGAAAGAGGTATTATCAGAACAATGTACTTAAATTTACTTAACGTCTGTTCAAGGTGAAGCTTTCAGTTCTAATATGATGCTGGAGAGTTTACTGAATATTAATGCATCATATTTTAATTGTTATATTTTGTGGGTAAAATCTGAATCTGCAACTTAACTAATAACATTTCTGTCAGGTAAATGTAGTACTACAGTGTTTTCCTCTGAAGTAGAGTTACACAGTCAGTAGTATACAGTTAAGTTGCATATTTTTTTAAGTGCTTTGGGGGCCTTTTGTAAGTTATTTCGGGGTACAATTCAGGTCAAGCATTCGGCCTGTTCTGAACAGGCATGTTTTGAACGGGCACCGCCCTAGTTGAATAAGAAAGAGGGGGAACACAAAGCAGATAGATAGTTTGTGAGGCTTGAGTCCAGCCAAAAGTAGATATCTTTGTTGCTCTCCTCAGGCTACTGTGCTCCTGACTCATTCTGTCTCCCTCACATGCTCTTTCACAAACACACTCACAATCCACCATTATTGTGTAGGGGT
>CAKAOI010045826.1:0-15570 GCA_916701655.1 Sebastiscus albofasciatus | reverse complement strand
GAAAAAAAAAAAAAGAATTCATGAACTTTTTTAACATACTATACTATGACTATTTTTTAATGAATATTTTCGACATACTATACTATGACTTTTTTTCATGACATTTTTCAACATACTTTACTATGATTTTTTTTCATGAAATGTTTTAAAATAAAAAAAAAATTCATGAAAATTCTATGACTTTATGACGTTTTTTGGCATACTATACCCTGACTTTTTTTCACAAAGTATACTTTGACCTTTTTTTTCTTTACTTTTTTCCAAATACTAAAATTCCTTTTTTGACATACTGTACTATACTATCACTTTTTTGACACTTTTTTTTTGACATAGTATACTACCACTTTTTAATTACTTTTTTGACACACCATACTATGACTTCTTTCGACATAGTATGACTTTTTGTTGTACTTTTCTCGACAAACTATTTTATGACTTTTTAACATAATGTACTATGACTTTTAAAAATTTTAAAACATTTTTACTATGACGTTTTTCAACCTAATATACTATAACTTTCTGATTTTTTTCGACATACTATGACATTGTTTCACTTAACATTCTTCTCACCTGTGTGCTGTCCTGATTCTCTCTGGCTCCAACATTCAACACATTCAGAGAGTTTGCCCTCTTCATTCTGAAAATGACACAGAATATCATAATGAATTCCTTATCTATATAAAAGGGCATAATATCACTAAACACACACCAAACTTCTACAAGCTCAGTTTTATCGACTTGGAAAAGAGGTTGTTGGAGAAAATGCCCTGCTGCCAACACTGGTTTAATATCAACAGTCTAAAAGTATAAATTTCAATGACAAAATCAGAATACATCTGTGAGCTAATGGTTTCAACTACAGTTAGGACCTTTCTCAAACCGAATCTTCCCCACTCCCACTCCATGACAGAGTGAACTCTGTTTGTAGTCACACTCGCAGCTGAATGAAGCACCCTTCTTTGAGGTGTAGGGTATAAATAAGGGGGCAAGCTTTGGGACAAACTTCCCTCTCTCGGACAGAAACAGAAACTGTCGTAACGTTTCGTAACCATGGTTTCGTATCAAGAGGCAACTGTTATACACAGCATTCATAATAAGCTACATCAGTAACAGAGTGGGCAGTGAGGTGGCGGACTCATTACATTCAATCCGTGTTAAATAGCCCTAAGCTTATGGAGAAAAATCTGAATCAGAATCTGGTTTATTGCCAAGTAGGTTTTCACATACAAGGAATTTGCTTTGGTGTTTTGGTGCATAAACAAGAAACATAAATATAGAATAAAAAAAAACATTACAATAAAAATATAAAAAAAAATAGTCCTGCTTTTCAAAAAATATGTACAATGTTTCTGTTTAAAGAGAAATAACTTGGCAGGAATGTGCAAAGATATATTCTCGGGGATGTGCAAAGATTCAGAGTATTAAGAATTAAAAGAATATACAATATAAAGAGAAACTAAAGATAAAATGTACACTCATGGTTCTTTCTTCTTCTACTCTGATGTTTATAAGCTGCTTGAAATATACAATCCTTTACAATCAAATGAACACATCTGGTTTTCTATTCTAGACAAATGATACAAAATGTATCCTTGAAGTTGTTAACGTCTGTATGAAATATTAAATATCTATGTTAGTTTGAGTAGTTTAAGTTTGTTCGGGTAGTTGCGCGGACCCTCAACGCGAACGTGCAAACACAGTGGAAGTGGGGAGGGAGAGGGTGGTTTGAGAAAGGCCCTTAAACTCACAGTGGGGAATTAACACCTTTGAAACAGAATATTACCCAGCATTCCTCGGGGTAGTTTCCTCCATTCCAACTCCTCTCAGCTTGCGGACCAGTTTCTCGCTGCTTCGACGTATCGACTCTCTGAGTTTGGTGAAAGAGCCGCTGCGCTTCAGGCTACTGAGCCCGTCCTGTCCGGAGCCGCTGTCCTCGGCACCGGACCAGCTGGGACGACCATCGCCTGGAGGACAGACAGACAGAATGACAAACAGCAACAAGTTCAAGTATAAGTTTATTGTAATGTTTATTAAAATACAGATACATGCTTGTGCTCAGTTGCACTCTCTGCCTTACACAAGGGCTCTATATAATAATAATAATAATAATAAAGTGTTTTCTGGTTTTCAAAAATCTATGTTAAGTATGTGATATATTTCCAATTGAGAAGTACATAATAAATGCACAGATGAGATGGTGAGGCTTCAGCTAGGCACAACCCTATTTTGACCTAATTCTAATAGTTTTGGAAATATATCCAGACATACAGTATATAGTGAAATGCACTTTCAGATTTGCATAGCAGAGAAGACTGGACTATTGGCCCTGGCAGAGGGCTGCGCTCTCTAGTTGCAAATGTCATCATAATGAATAAAATTGATGGCTTTAACTACAAAAACAAGATACAGGTTGCATTAAAATCACCGTAAAATACAGCGTGTTGTAGCATGTAATGAACCAAAATGACAAATACACAACAAAAATATATAATAATGCTTCTTTAAAAAAACAGTTTTGTACCTTCTACAGATCCAAACTCCTTTTCATGTGCTCTGGTCAGGATCTCTTTGTAAAGAGCTTCAGCTTGTCTGTATTTCCCCTGCTTAAGATAGCATGATGCCTGAGAAAGAACAAAGAAGCAGGAAAGTAGATTTAAGAGAAGGTTTGAGTGAGGAGAAGTTAACACAAATTTGTTTTAATGCCACTAATTTGTTTAATCTTTCGGAGGTTGTAGAGGGCTCAGTTTTAAAGCTAGAGTGAAGATACTGTTATCATATGAAACCATGTCATACTAGCTTTTCGCAAAGGAAGCTAAATAACGCTCCAAAGCCGCACTACATTTTGGCGAGGATAAACTGGTATGGCCATTTTCAAAGGGGTCTCTTGACCTCTGACCTCCAGATATGTGAATGTAAATGGGTTCTCTGGGTGCCCACGAGTCTCCCCTTTACAGACATGCCCACTTTATGATCATCACATGCAGTTTGGGGCAAGTCATAGTCAAGTCAGCACACTGACACACTGACAGCTGTTGTTGTCTGTTGGGCTGCAGTTTGCCATGTTATGATTGGAGCATATTGTTTTATGCTAAATGCAGTACCTGTGAGGGTTTCTGGACAATATCTGTCATTGTTTTGTGTTGTTAATTGATTTCCAATAATAAATATATACATACATTTACATAAAGCAAGTATTTTTGCCCACTCCCATGTTGATAAGAGAATTAAATACTATCATGGGCAATCATGCAATTACTCGCTATTAAATATTTTAATCGATTCACAGCCCTCATATATAAATATTTAAAAAACTCTTTCCCTATCTCTCGTCTCTAAATTTCGCACTTGAAGCAGTTCAGCGTAATTGATGCACTTTTGGGGTTGTACCCACATGGTTGAATGTTGTGAGCATCTGCTAAATAAATGTAATATAATGTAATCATTTATAGTTTTCAATTTGTGATCACCTTTATGAATTGAAAATCTTGCCCGTAATGATTTGATGCAGAATTCAAAACACATCAGACATGACATCAAGGTCTCCTCTCACCAGGTTGTTCTTGGTCTTGGCCACGTTGGCGTCGTCTGGTCCCAGTTTGCTCTGGTAGATGTGCAGAGCGCGTTCGTAGTACTTCTCCACCTCCTGGTACTTCCCCTGGTTCTGACACAGCAGAGCCAGGTTGTTCAGCTGCTTGGCCACATCTGGGTGGTCTGTACCCAGAACCTGAGGGGGCGTTCGGACATAAAATACACTATGAGCATGAAAGATACATTATTCTTTCCATAACAATGACAGTGGAGGACATTCAGATTCTTTATTTAAGAAACAGTAGCGATACAACACTGTAAAATACACTTACAAGTTTAAATACTGTTACAAATTTAAAAATGTCACAGAAATGTCATAGTAGCCTATAGAATCGCATAAAGAGTCATAAAAAGTCATAAAGAAAATGTCAGAAAAACTCAATAAATGTCATAAAAAATCATTAATGTAATTAAAATGTCATAAAAAATGTCACAAAAAGTCATTAAAAATGACAGAAATGTCATAGTATAGTAGGCGATAAGCATGTCATAAAACATATATTCATAGTATAGTCATGAGTGTATTAATACAAACGCGTGTGTGTTCTCTCACTTTCTCTCGGATCTCCAGAGCTCTTTTACACAGCGGCTCTGCTTCCTTGTATTTTCCTCTTTTCCCATAAAGCACTGCCAGGTTGTTGAGTGTCGCCGCCACCTGCACAAAACACACAATGTACATTACATACCAATTTAGTCTGATCTAACCTATTTAAAAAAATTAAAAAAAAAACTTAAAAAAGGGAAAAATACAAATATTTCGGGGTAATACAGACAGGCAGCGCTCCGAGCTAACAATGAGACAGAGACTCAAATATTTGTTATTATACATCCTGACAACAAGATGTTCCTAAGAAAAAAAACATTGCTGCCAAAAGGTTTTGTTTTTTGATTATTTACACGGTGATAAGACAAAATCATGAAAAAATAAGTAAAGTAAAATAAATAGAACAAAAGACAAACAAAACAAACAGAATTTAGGCCAGGTTAGATTCAGTATGTGTCAGTGTTAATTAAACCGTCTCATTAAACTGCAGCTGGTTGATTTAAGGAGGCTAACTCACAGCCGGATGGTCCATTCCCAGAGTTTTCTCTCTGATCTCCAACGCGTCGTTCAGCAGGTTGGCTGCTTCTTTGTATTTGTTCTGATCTCTGTAGAGAAAAACAAATCACACTGTTTGTCACCTCAGATCAAATGTTTCATATAAAAACACTTGGTTTTGGTAAATGGAGCTCTGAGTGCAGGAACATTGTTTTGTTGAATATTGTTTTTTATTCTATAAAGAGCTTTAAGATTAAAGATTAAGATTATTGTAAACAGATAGCAACCTTCAGTTAACAAAGTTGTAAGAATTAATTTGCTAAATAATGTATGCGGTGAAAATACTCTAAATCTAGCGTACACTTAAACTGATATTGATGTTTGTAGTTGTCTAAAATCTGTTTTGCTGCTGCGCCCGTCCACAGCAGTACATCACTTTGCTCCCGTGCTGGTCCTCCTGTCTGTTTCTCCAAACTGGAGACGAGCCGACCGTCATCTACTGTAGATAATACACTGACTATGATAAGTACCTCATACAACCCCACTTCAAAACACCTGAACTATCCCTTTAAATATAAATATCCAATATTTTTAATATACGCAGATGTTACACAGAGCCTTGACATCATATCCGGGGGATAATGTCAGTAAATTTGAGTAAAATACAGATTTATCCCGTGCGAATGCGCTGCACGAAACATAGAAGTGTGGGGGGGGGTAATTTCTAAATCACATGAGGTCACCTGGTAATACCTGTCCCATGCCAATAGGGCTAAAGTGTTGTTTTGTTGCCATGGTGACTGGTCTCACCTGTATACCAGCGCCAGAATATTCAGCATGGTGGCTACGTCTGGGTGGGTGTGGCCTGAGGACTTCTCCAGGTCTTCCAAAGCCTGTTGAGACATTAAAATAACACATTTGATCTGTTCATAATGATTTACACTTTTTGAAATACTGCATTTCTACATTCATTTCTGAACTCTCGGCAGGAAAACTGTTGTCAGGCGAGCGGTCAGACGAGAGCGAATCAATTGTAATTTTTGGCCAAACACTTGCACGGGCACACATAAGGGTCCAGTGTGTTACCAGAGGCGAATCAGGCTTGCTGTGGATTTGGGGACTTTAACCTCTTTGGAGGGAAAGGAGCCAGAGCTAGTACAGTACAGTACTGTTTTTTTCCTTTTGTTGTTGGACCAAAATAACAACACTTGTAAGATACTATACAAGTGACCAGCTGGAGATGAACACCCCTCTCACCTGTTTGCAGAGCGGCACAGCAACCTCGTAGCGACCCTGGGATGCGTACTGGATGACCAGGTTGTGGAGTGTTCGAAGGCGGGCGGGAATCTCGTATCCGCCCTGCTGGGCTGCGGCTGCAGCGCTGCTGTGGTGAGGCTGGGACACTGAACAGCAATAAACAGACAAATACAACACAGAAACTCAGATTTTGATACGAGCCTGGACTTGATGTAAGCAATGAATAACAAGTCTGAGTCACGTTTCATTAATTAATAAGTAAATTAATGAAATCAGATACATTAACTGAAATTGTTGTACAATTATCAACAGTTTGTTTTGTTTTGTTTTCTTTAAAGCTGCAGTTGGTAACTTAGAGCAATTATGATAAAAAAGTTATTTATTGGTGGAGGTTTTTGGCTCGACTGTTTTCAACATGGCGACCGGGTCACAAACTTTCTCATTTTACAGCTAAACAGTGAAACAAGATGTTTCTGAAAACAACTGAGGAGAGAAATAGGCATTACAGTAACAGAATATTGATTCATATTTGATCAGCGCTGCCTAGTTTGACAGTTTGATCGGAGTTTGTGAGTTTTGTGAGCAGTGATTGACAGCTGCTGTAGAGACAGCTCGGCTCTGATTGGTTGTTTTCCTTCGGTCTGTGAAATCTTGCAAATGTCATTAGGAACACTAGGAGGAGGCAGAGGAACAAGATTTCACAGATTATCTGTCTCATGTACTACTGTCAGGATATATATTTGCTCAAATTTACTGACTGCAGCTTTAATGCTTTGTCAGTTTGACTTCATCGCAGCCTTAAATTAACTCTTGCTGTGTAGCTGCAATAAAAAAAGTGCCATTTCTGTAGTCATGGTGTGACTCTCAACTCATGTTGCATTGTTTTCAGAAAAAGAAGGTGCTGTTATGCAAGATAACGTCAGACAAGATTAACAAGTAAATTCTCTGCCTGCTTTTATAGAACAAATTGAGCTGGATAATCATTTTAACATCATGTTTTACTCTGAAGAGATCCCGAAACTCATTATCACTGCATGAGACTAAAATTTGACATCAGACCTTGAAATGTCTTTGCTGTGTGTGAAGAGCTGTTACCTAAAAATATCACAAGCAGCAGCAGTAACACTCTGAGTTTATCTATGAACAATGAAGACTGTCATACTGTTAATAAGCTGCACACCTCTATTAATCAAAGAGAGGATTTGTAATAAATGTACACATAAACAACATGCATTTTTTCCCACCAGTGCTATCTACCCATGCAGTCAGTTTGAGTTTTATTTTCTGAGCTTTTGAAACTTCTTACACCATCCTGACAAAATCAAGGTGATTAGAAATCTTTCTGTGGTGATGCTAACATAGGAATGTCACATTTATGCAGTGAATTATTGGAAAGCATACTGTATATTACTGTTTCAGAGACATTATAGTCTTACTCTGCGACTGTTCCTCATCTTCAGTAGGAAAGAGGTCATCCAGAGACTCTTTGGTGGAAGATGTGTCTTTGTCGTCCTGAAGTGAGAAACAAACAAACAAACTCAGCAAAGATGGAACTGCTTTTAAAAGATCTTATCATACTCGCAATATGAACAATATACAGTAGATGTTAATAAGGGTGTCAATTCTGATTTGAAACTAATGGATTAACATTTAGAAGTGGTGGCTCACGGCAGCACACAGCTGTTTTCAGCAAACAAACATCAATAAACACATTGTACGCTACCTGTCCAGCACCAAACTGCAGACAGACACAGTTAGCGACTATCGGGTGAACATAGTTGAACATTTAGCAGCTAAAGAGACAGATATTTCCCTCAGGAGCTGGTGGAGACCAAAAACAGAGCTAAAAACAGTGAACTTATTATGAATGGACTTAAATTCACAATGCTAATGTTTTTTCTATCTCTGCTGGATGTGTAAATAAGTAACTGATTGCTAAAGTAGCACACCAGCCACCACCATAACAACTTTAGAAGGAGATAAGCTTGTTGTGGAGTTCTTCTGCCCCCTAGAGGCATTAATAGACAACTACTGCAGCTTAAAGAACAAGTTTCAATGTTGGCTGTCGGCCTGACTACACTTAAAAGGTGCAATGCGTAAGATACGGCAAGAATTTTAGTTTAAAATATTTAAAAAAATAAACTAACATTATCGACAGCATGTGAAGAGGTTACAGGGTTGAGGAGATATCCAGCTAGCCTCGGCCCGTCCCATCTTATAATACCACTAGAGTACCTCGAGAGGCGATAGGGAGTCACTAGCGTCCAGACTGCCCTCAGTCCAACATGACAGGCTGAAGAAGTAGAGCTGCAGCTTGTTTATCACGTTGAAGGTAGAGGACCCGTGTTTGTTTTTTTTATTGTTTGTTTATTGGATTAAATCCGAAGTGGCAGAAACGAGAATATGATTCATATTTTTGTTTTGTCCTCCCCACAACCAGGCAACAAATTCGCTGGGAGGATGATCCTGGGGGATCGCTATGACTCTCCACCGGATCAGAAAACTTTCTGTTGCTGTCGTTACACAGGTTAGACCCAGCGGCACTAGCCTGCTGTGACTCCCGGCGCTTCGGTTTCTGCTGGCTGAATGTGAGTTGCTACAGCTGCTAACTGATTGTCCATCTCCGGAGCAACCCGCTCTCTTCCCAGCGAAGAACAAAACAAGAATACGAGTCATTGTCTTCATGTTTCTGACGTCACGCGTGAAGATAGTAGTGTTACTCTCAGAGTTTCGTCAGTTAGGTCAAATTTTGCGTATTCTTGCCCTAGTTAGTAGTTGGCTTTTTAAATAACAGATTACTGTAAATTTAGATTGTGTGGACCCGGTATTAGAGGTGAAACGCTGCCCCCTACTGGTTTGGAGCATGTTGCCAGACATTACACAGTGCACCTTTAAAAAAACCTCTAAACTAAAAACCTCTCAGGTTTTAGTGGAATCAAGTTCATATTTCAGCCTGTTTCCCCTGAATACACCAGAAACATCCAGATAAAGGCCATATCTTGTTTTCCACATATGATCCTTTGTTTACTTGAACAGCTAGTCGGCTGGTGAAGTAGTGACAGCAAACTCTTCCTGAACAAACACACACACTTGTTATTTGTGTTTGCGTGCAGTTTGTCGCCTCCTCACCAGCTGCGGCTCC
Source organism: Sebastiscus albofasciatus (assembly GCA_916701655.1). Lineage (NCBI taxonomy): Eukaryota > Metazoa > Chordata > Actinopteri > Perciformes > Sebastidae > Sebastiscus > Sebastiscus albofasciatus. Next base: position 6,544 of record CAKAOI010045826.1, on the reverse strand, counting down.
TCCAGGTCGTATTTGCGTATGGAGGACATAAACTGCAGGTGTCTGTTCTGCTCCTCCAGGGTGACCACCTCCTGCTCCTTGTCCTGCAGCCGCTGCTGAGCACCTGCCAGCTCGTCCCTCAACCACTGGTTCTCCTGACAGAGACGACGCACCTGAGGAGGACGACAGATAGAAAGAGAAGGAGGAGGAGGTGACAAAGCAGGGGGAGGGAAAGGAAGGAGAAAGGAAAGACGATGAAGGAAGAGTGTGGAGAGGGAGAGGAAAGGAAGGTGGAGGAAGAAATAGAAACACAGTGAAGGACTCAACAACGTCAGAAAGCCTCCCATCTGCTCTTCATCTCTTCAGTTATTCTCTTTTTTTAACATGCCCTGCAGAAACTCACCTGAGCACGCAGCTTCTGTTTCTCTGCCTCCAGTGAACCCAGGTGAGCCGACAACGCCATCATCACCTGGAGGGACGAGAGACAACTGAAACATTACATGATGTACAGATGAAAAACACCTCATGAGCTTAGAAACCAAAAATTAAACATTAGAAAAACACATGATGGGACTTTCCTGGGCAAAAGAATTAAGAAGTAAATGCTCATCTAATACTGCATATTAAATGTACTGCTATGAGAGCGATTAAAGTTAACGAAAACAGTGTTGTGGGTCATAAAAACAAAACAATGATTTAAAAGACGCTAGAACGCTCCGCAGAGCTTATAGCGGCTTTAAGTTGCCACAAATAATACGTCATAATGGCTTCATCTCTATTCTATTCTCGTATTCTTACCTGTGCCTCGCTCAGCCCCAGCTCAATCCTCTCCAGTGATTGGCGGATGATGCCGCTCTTCTCCTGCTCCACACTGCCACTCTCCGGCGCTGGCCGGGTCTCCATCGCCTCCTGCAGGTTCTCCAGCAGACTGCGGTTCTCTCCTCTCAGTGCCTCCAGCCCAGCGATCACCTGCTGCGTGTTGCACAGAATCTCCTCCGCCGACAACATGGCTGCAACTCTGAGGTTCCTCCTCTCACAACAACTGACCTGGGAACAGCACAAAGAGGTACACATAAATAGTAGAAGAAGTCATTATAGCAATGCTTGTAGTATTGGTAGTAAAAGGAGAAGTAGTGGTAGAGGTAGAAGCAGTAAAAGCAGGACTAGTGGTGTCAGTAGAAGTAGTAGAATATTTAAGAGTAGTAGTAATAGTAGTAAAAGAGGCAGGAGTGCAGTTGTAGTAGTAGAAGTTGTGGGGCAGCAATAATAGTGGCATAGAAATACTTAAGTAGTAGCCTGTCAGTATTAAAAGCAGTAGCAGCAGTACTAGTACTACCAGTAGAATGGGTAGCAAATGGTAGCAGTAGGACTAGCAGTAACAGCTTTGCCAGTACTTGTGGTATCAGTAGAAGTAGCAGAATATTCAAGAGTAGTAGTAGAAATAGTAGTAGTAATAAAATAACACTAGTAGAAGTGGCAGTAAATTTCTTTATTCTAATATTCAGTAACAGCGGGCTCTAGACAGTAATAAATGGTGAAGTAAATACAAACTGACAGCAGCTTTACCAAAACAAACATATGATGGTTTTCAGTTTCCTCTTTACTGAGAGGAGAAGTAGGCATTTAAAACAAATGTTGAAGTACATGCATTAGGATCTAGACAGTTTTGGTTTCATTCTGTCACAAACAACCTACACATCACTAAGACCAAGAAAGTGGATCATATCCGTCCAGTTCTAAGGTCTCTCCACTGGCTCCCTGTCTCTCAGAGAATTGATTTCTAAATATTCCTGCTGGTTTACAAAGCACTAAATGGTTTAGGGCCAAAATACATTTCTGATCTTCTGCTATGTTCTGAACCATCCAGACCTCTCAGGTCATCTGGATCAGGTCTGCTTTGTGTCCCCAGAGTCACGACTAAACATGCAGAAGCAGCGTTCAGTTTTTATGCATCAAATATCTGGAACAAGCTCCCAGAAACCTGCAGGACCGCTCCAACTCTGAGTTCTTTTAAATCAAAGCTTCAAACTTTCCTGTTTGTTACTGTCTTTTATTAAACCAGATAATGATCTTATATACTGCACTAGAGCTTTTACTCTTGTGTTATACTCTATTTTAGCTTTTATTTTTAACTTGTTTTTATTTTCTAATGTTTAATGTTTTTATGTTTTTATTTAATTATGTCTTAATGTTTTTTTGCACTTTGTCGCAATGTTCTTGAATGTTTATGTAAAGCACTTTGAATTGCCCTGTTGCTGAAATGTGTTATGCAAATAAAGCTGCCTTGTCTTAAACATAACACCTTGTCCAAATAATCACAACACAAAACAATAATAATAAAAATAAACAGAGCTGATTATAAATGTAAGGAGAAGGGATAAACACATGGCTTCTGCCCAAGTATTGAAATTAATTTCTTTTGTTCTAATATTCAGTAACAGCGGGCTCTAGACAGTAATAAATGGTGAAGTAAATACAAACTGTCAGCAACTTTACTAAACACAAACATATGATGGTTTTCAGTTTCCTCTTTACTGAGAGGAGAAGTGAGCATATAAAACAAATGTTGAAGTACATGCATTAGATAGCTAGATGGATAGTAACTTTATTGATCCTGAGGGAAATTCAAGTTTCTAGCATCACAGTTCCACAGTGCAAAAACATGTTAGTAAAAAGGCAGTAAAAAAGTTAGTAGTGCAAGGTACAAAAAAAATATAAAAGATATAAAAATACAAGGAGATGAAGAAAACTGTTAAAACTGAATATAGTGCAGGGTAACAGCTGAGATACAGGACTATTAAAAAAGTGAATATAGTGCAGAAGAGACTGTTAAAAATGAGTATAGTACAGAAGAGACTGTTAAATATGAGTATAGTGCAGGGTAACTCCAGTAGCTTAGTCTATGAAAGTGCACTGTGTACATTATTATCTGTCCTGCAGATATTATTTATTATTTTGAGTATACAACACAAAATAATAAATAAAATGTTAAAATGTTGGCCTCTTTTCTTTCTTAACATTAAATATAAGAAAACAAACACATATACACTCACAGTCTCTTTGTTTACTGTAGGAGGTGCAGCAGGCCTCAGGGTCTTTAACCAGGGTTCATGTATTTTTAGGGTAATTTAAGCCAAACACAAGCCTCCTCGCTAATATAATGACGACTGCGTCACAAAACGACATATTTCTGTTCATTTATTCGTAATAAAATCATCGGCTGTACTGGATAACACATAAACAATCCCAGTGGTTGATAATTAAGCTCTGAAACACGATGTAAACACACGCAGGCTTCATTTCAGCTCCACATCAACAGAGAGGTATTTATAGCCTACCTGCTAAATCCGGCGGTGTTCCGTCTCTTTAGTCCTCTCTGATTAGTTCTGTTTAGAAAGCAGAACCGGTCACATACGGAGGAACATCTCCTCTCACTGTATCAGTCAGTTTATCTCCTGTTGAACAGGTGGGACGGTGAGAAACAGAAGAAGCTGTGAAGTGATTCACCTGCTGCCTCCTCGACTCTCAGCTCCTCCTGTCATCACACAGTCATCAGCATCAAACTGCCATAGCAACACATACAACTTCCGGTTCTCACCTTCAGAGTAAAAGTCTTTAAAGGTCCCATATTATTAAAAAAAAGGTGAGATTTTCATGTTTTTGATATTATAAAGCAGGCTTAAAGAGACTTTTATATACATCTATTTTGTGTTTCTACTAGAACATGTTTACATACTGTAATGTCCAAAAACCCTATATTTTCCTCATACTGTCGGCCTGAATATGCTTGTATTTACCCTCTGTCTGAAACGCTCCGTTTTAGCTAATTTTGACAGAATTGCAACAGAATTGCAACAGAATTGCATAAACTATAACTAAAGTATAATCAGGAAAATGTACTTAAAATAACTCTTGTAGAAGAATGTCCCCTGTGACTGTTATGTCATTATAATATTACTCATGCATTAATGTACAAGAAGGATTTTAGTGTTGTAGTTGGTATTTTGTATCGGACTGTAACTAATGATTATTTGCATTAAAGGTCCCATATCGTGCTCATTTTCAGGTTCATACTTGTATTTTGTGTTTCTACTAGAACATGTTTACATACTGTAATGTCCAAAAACCCTATATTTTCCTCATACTGTCAGCCTGAATATGCCTGTATTTACCCTCTGTCTGAAACGCTCCGTTTTAGCTCATTTTGACAGAATTGCAACAGAATTGTGTTGTTAGGCAAACAGCTTGGGTCCATGTACTTCCTGTCAGCTGATGTTATTCACATGTTATACACTGCAACAAGGAAATAAACTGGGACACATTTACAATGTTTATGTTTAAAACTGTTTTCAAGGGTCTAAATATTGAATATTCGTGACATCACGAATGGGCAGAAATCCTGACAGCTTGTTTCAAATGCAGAGTTTCTGAATACAGGCTGTGTGTATTTCCCTGTGGATTGAGTGTTTTGATACTTTCACAGTATTTATATAGGACTTAAAGGGACTGTTTGTAACTTCTTACACATATAAATCATTGCGGGTGGGTGTCCCATGCGCGCTCGCGTGTGTCTACGCTGTTCAGACAAGACTCCAATACAAACTACACGGAAGTACCAAAACCACAAAGTTATATTTAGTGAAGCCCGTCTGTGAAACAGTGTTGGCCGTGGTCGGAGGACGTGGGGGAGACCGTAGCTTTGGTCTCCAGGACCGGAGTCTGTGCTCCTCTGCTCCTCTGCCTGCTTGCCTTCACTCAGCTCGCTCCACCTCACGTGCATACGCGTACACTACACACTGCAGAAGAGTTCGTAGCTCTGAGAATATCTAGTGAATGTACAGTGGACGTTTGTGCAGAAATAACTGCTGCAGCTCCTCCAGACCAACAGAGGTTTTCCGTGTCTTGTGAAGTGACGGGGCTCCGCAGAGAGAAACGTTATCGTCTCTGACCAAAACTCCGGCGTCTCCCCTGTTCCCTCTGGCCACGGTCGGGAGGATGAAGCAGGAAAAGCCAACACTATGATCAGCAGTGATTCATGGAGAGACCTTCATCTGGTCAGCTAACATTGCTGCCAAGCAGCTAAAATATAGAGTGATATTGTGGTTTTAGCTGACGTGTGTCGCCTCACTGTTTTGAGCGATGCTCGTTCATATCTATGTAGAGCGAGCGCGAGCAACAGGACACTGACTTTCGTTGACTTAACGGCCACAGGTGAAGCTGTTAACAAGACATTTCTGATTCTTACAAACAGTCCCTTTAAATAATAATTACATAAAAACATCAGCGCTTTTATTCTGAAGGCAACGTCTCACGACTTCCTGCATTTGTCTAGTGACGTGCGCGTTGATTGACCGCGCAGCTGAGGAGCTTACCTGATCCCATATTTCCCACCATGCACTGCGGCACCGGGGGGCTGGTCGTGACGTCAGGCTCGTTGGAGATGAACTGAGCCTGGAGAGCAGCAGCAGCAGGAAGAGGAGTAGTTTACAGACCACCTTGGGATTTATTTATATTTGTTTGTAAATCTATGTGGAAATGAATGGCGGAGTTTTAGGTACACATTGAGGAAAAAAAAATCTGAGATTTCGAGAATAAAGTCGAAATATTACAAGAGAAAAAGGCGTAATATTATGAGAGAAAAAGTCCTAATATTACAAGAATCAATTCGTAATTTTACAAAAAAGTCGTAATATTACGAGAATAAAGTCATAATTTTACAAGAAAAAAGTAGTAATATTACGAGAGAAAAAGACATAATATTATGAGAGAAAAAGTCCTAATATTACAAGAATCAAGTCGTAATTTTACCAAAAAAAAGTTGTAATATTAAGAGAATAAAGTCATAAATTTACAAGAATAAAGTCGTAATTTTACGAGAAAAAGTCATAATTTTATGAGAAAAAAGTAGTACTATTATGAGAGAAAAAGGCGTAATATTACGAGAGAAAAAGTCATAATATTACAAGAATTAAGTTGTAATATTACAAGAATAAAGTCATAATTTTACAAGAAAAAACTCAGAATTTACAAGAATAAAGTCGTAATTTTCCAAAAAAAGGTAATATTACGAGAATAAATTCGTAATTTTCCGAGAAAAAAGTCAGAATATTACGAGAATAAAGTTGCATTTTTCCGAGAAAAAAAGTCGTAATATTACAAGAATAAAGTCGTAATTTTACGAGAGAAAAAGTCATAATATTATGAGAATAAAGTTGTAATTAAAAAATATACACACAGTACTAATGTGTGCCCGGGTCAAGGGCAAATAGTATTGTTGGTTACTGACACCTGGGTGCTAATAGCTTCTGCCTTACGATAGCTGAGACCTTCGAAAAGGCATACCTAAAGTAGTGTTATTATGGTAAGGACGGCCTCTTAGCGAGGCGAACGGCGTTAACCAAATATAATGCAACAGAAGGGCACTGTACAGTCCAATCTTCTATGGAAGATTTCAAGGTCTCATATTGTAAAAAGTGAGATTTTCAAGTCATTTTTATTATAAAGCAGGTTTATATATATATATATATATATATATATATGTATATATAAATATTGTGAAAGTATT
>CAKAOI010045825.1:0-18735 GCA_916701655.1 Sebastiscus albofasciatus | reverse complement strand
CTTCTACTACTACTGCTCCTACTGCTCCTACTACTGCTCCTACTGCTCCTACTACTGCTCCTACTGCTCCTACTACTACTACTACTACTGCTCCTACTACTGCTCCTACTACTGCTATACTATTACTACTGTACTACATGATCTAGTACTACCTCTACCTATGTTGACAGTACTACAGTACTAGTACTACTACGTGTACCTTCAGCGTGTTTCCGGTTCCAGAGCCGCTGCGTTTGGGTCCCGGAGAGCCGGCGGCGCCTCCCAGAGCTCCGCCCACTCCGAACACCGCGGGGGAGGAGCCACCTGAGAGAGAGGCGGAAAAACATCACGATGAGTTCACTGGACGTCAGAAAGGTCAGTAAATTACAGTGATGGTTACTGTCTCACTTTGGCTGCCGGTCTGGAGCCCCGAACCCTCCGATCCGTACAGACTGGAGTCTACACACACACACACAAATATTAATATTAATAACAATAATAATAAAATAATATATGTTAAAAAATGTATAATAATAATGAGTTTTTACCTGGTTAAATAAAGGATATATATATACATAAATAATTAAATAGTATATAGTAAAATAATATAATAAGAAATTAAAATTGAACTATAAATATTATATAATAATTAAATTAAAATATATAAAAATAAGGAAAGTAAGTAAAATAAAAAAAACAATGTTGTGATATAAAATTATAATATAAATAATAAATAAATAATAGAAGAATCATTAATAAAATAATAAAACATTAAAATTTAAATAAATAGAAATAATGTAAAAATCAAATCAGATTAAGTGTAAATAAAATTAATTAAAAAAAGAATAATATGAACAAATAATATATAATTAAATAGTAAAATAATAGAATAAATATAAAACATTAAAATATATAAAAAAGAAGAAAAAGAAAACAAATTAAGAATGAATAATATAAAGTATGATCAAATTAAATCAATTAAAATCTAGTTAAAATAATAAATATAAAATAATAATGAAATTAATTAAAATGTAATTTTTAAAAAAAACGTATAATAATATAAACAAATAATACAGAAGTAATGCATCCGTAGTGAGGACTTCTACTGTTGATACTTGCTGGTTTTATGTAGTTTGACTCCAGTAGCAGTAGTTTAACTTGTAACCGAGTATTTTATATGTAACGCATTAAAAGAGGCCGACGGAGAGTGAGACGGAGAGTGAGACATGTGAGACATGTGAGACCTGTGAGACATGTGAGACCTCCTGCAGTGTGTGTCGGCTGAGCAGGTAGATAGAAACAGAAAAACCTGAACTTCCTGTTCAACACATGAAAACACAACATTCCTGATAACAGGTGAGAAACTGGAGCGACGTTAAGACAAACAGAGGTCAACACCTCGTCCTATCACTCATTAACCAACCAACTCTCTCTCTCTCTCTCACCTTTCCACTGTAAAACCCACCTCGCTCGTCCTCTCTCTCTCTCACAATCAGTCCCCAAACCGCAGAGCAATCCCAGCATGCACCTCTGCCCCTCCGCATGCTTCAGCGTCAATCCATTCAGAACATGTAGAACGTTTAAAAGAGGAAATAAAGAGACGGAGAGAGAGAGAGGTGTTTCTGACCCTCCACTGAGCTGAATGAGACAGTCAGCAGTATACGGGGGCGGGGCTAAACCACAAGGGGCGGGGCTAAACCACAGGAGGCGTGGTTAGAGGAAGTTGGGGGCGGGGCTAACAGACGAAGACAATGAAATGAGTTACTGCTGACAATAGTATATGATAAAATTAAATAAATTAAAATGACGATAAAAAATATAATATTAATAAGAAAATATATTTAAACAAATGAAACTAAAACATTAAAATATATTAAAAAATAAAGAAAAGTAAGAACAAAACAAATTAAGTATGAATAAAATAAAATTTCCAAAAAAAATAAATGTGGTTAAAAAAAAATTATAATATAAACAAATGATGGATAAATAACAGAATGGTAATTAATAAAATTATAAAAAAATAAAACATTAAAATAAAAATAAAATTAAAGAGAAGTAACATAAAAAACAAAACAGATTAAGTATAAATAAAATAAACCGAATTTAAATGTAATTAAAATTAAAAAAGTTAAAAAATGTATAGTAATATAAACATGTAATACATAAATAATTAAATACTAAACTAAAATAATATTACAAAAATAAAACATTAAAATATAAAGAAGAAAAACAAAACAAATGAAGTATAAATAAAATCAAATTAATTTAAATTCAATTAAAATGAAAAACACAAAATGTTGTGATAAAAAATAATAATACATAACGGAATAGTAATTAATAAAATTGTGTAAAATAACAATAAAAATATAGAGAAGTCACATAAAAAACAAAACAGATTACGTATAAATAAAATAAAATTATTTAAAATTAAACAAAATGTAAAAAAAGTGTAATAATATAAACAAATAATACATAAATAATTAAATAGTAAAATTATATAATAAAAAATGTAACATTAAAATATAAAGAAAAGTAAGTAAAATATAAAGCAATTAATAAAAAATAAAACAAAATAAGTGAATAAAATTAAATATGATAAAAAGCAATGAAAGAAACATTCCAAAATAACTTAAATATTAAAATCTAATGGATAGAAATAAAACACATAAAAAATAAGTACTCTAAGTAAAATTAAGTAAAATATAATAATTAATAATTAAATCATAAAATACAATATGATAAAAACAATTAAATATGAAAGATTCTAAAAATAATAAAATAATGATATTACATTATATTAAAATATTGATAAATAGAACAAATTCAAATTAAAAAGAGAGAAAGTGAAAAAAATAATGTAATAAAAAATTAATTGAAATTGACAGCAAAGATATATGATACGGAAATAAACTAAAGAAAATAATGTGAAGCAATCCAGTAGATTAAAATGAAAATCAAAAGGGGATGTGACCTGAAATCAACTTGTGTATTAATAAGATGCAGCTCCCCGTTGTTATTGTGATGGGGGGGAGAAGAGCCAGCAGGTAGCCTCAAACACACTGAGTCACTTCCTGTTGAGTCTGAACTTCCTTCAGGTCAATGTTTAACCCTCAAACTGTCTCACCTCTGGACCGTCTGTCTCTCTGTCTCCGTCTCTGAGAGGAGACATCTAGTGCAACCAGATTACAGATTAAAACCAGGACCACGTCCGCATTCAGTCAGCTGGTAAACTTTGAACTGACCTGTTTTCTACAAGTCAACTCTGTGTTTTCAGGTCGTAGCGGCTCAGTTCTAAAGCTAGAGAGAAGATCCTGGTGTCATAGTAAACTATAAACCTGATGGATCCATCGGTACCAACCAGGTCAGACTAGCTGGTAGTGAAGGAGGTTAAAAAACTGTCATGTTCTGATTGGAGCATATTGTTTTATGCTAAATGCTGTACCTGTGAGGGTTTCTGGATCAATACCTGTCATTGTTAATTTAGAACAGATAACAAATCTGTGATTAATTTGCGATTAATGGTGATTAAATATTTGAATCGACTGACAACCCTAACATACGTGTATGTATGTATGTATGTATATATATATATATAGCGTTATTTCTGTTATATAGATGTTTTTGAAAGGCTAAACGCCAACAAATATGGATTGAAGCAGAATATTTCGTTAGATAAAAACGGGATTTTTGGAAATGATTACAACTATCTTTTTAAAATAAATGTTGACTTTTAGACTTTTTATATATATATATCTATCTATATATATAGACATATATATATCTATATATATCTAAACATAAAATAGTTCAAATAGGCGATTAAATATAACAAATAAAATATAAAATATAAATTAGACAGTAACTGAAAATGAATAAACTGTAAACAGGAATGTAGTAAATGTATATGCATAATGAGAAGTATACATATATAAAACCGTTAAACAGTATATATACATGTAGTATATACAGTAGTAGCAGTGCACATCATATGTATAACAATTACATGAAAAGCCTCTCCAACAACACTTATTAAATATGTATAAAAATGAGCGATTAATCACGATTAACTGTGGACAATCATGCGATTAATCTCTATTAAATGTTGTAATCAATTAACAGCCCTACTTTGTTCCCTCTGTTACTTGTGGGGACATTTAGTTTGTCACCATGTTAACAGGTGAAACTAATAACATGAAGACTTCTTTCCATTTAAGAGTCTCAATAACTAAAATCAGAATGTCTTCCATATAAAAGCTCTCAAACTAAGAGAATAAGATGCTCCTTCGGATGTATCCTCAGTAATGTTCACTGTCTCTTTCAAACACACGGTCACAAAGTTGTGATGTTAATGTGAAGCAGCAGATCCTGACAAACTAACACAACATGTTGAATGTTTTATGCTCAGCTGCAGAACAAGAACACGAGGACTTGTTTGTTTACAACTTTACAAACAGGGATTTAAATATTTAGTGGGCACAGAGAGAGAAACAGGATATCGACGTCGTGGGGTAGGTCCAGGATGTTTAAAGTTCCCTCTGTTTAAACAGGAAGTGACATAGTGGAAACATGGGAAGTGCTGCAGCAGTGGAGTAAAAACATATATATAATATGTTGATGCATATCAGGGTCCACCTGGAGGCCACGAGGGCTGATGGACAACACGGTGAGAAACTCTGAATACCATTAGATGTTATCCATGTACTCACCTCTCCCAGCATTCGCATTAGACGAGGAGTTGGAGGCATTGGAGGACGAGGTGGTGGTGGTGGAGGAGGAGTTGAAGGAGGAGGAGGTGGTGGTGGTGCACGTGGAGGAGGTGCTGGAGGAGGTGGTGGAAGCCGGGATGAGCCCCTCCATGTCTGCTGCACTGTGGGAGTGTGACAGACAGAGGGCGCTCATCGGCAGTAAACCCTCCTGCAGGGAAACACAGAGCCGATGTTAGACATGTTGGTTTTGTTAAAAAATAGATTTAAAACTGCAATCAAAGCAAAAAGGTGTCAAGTTAAAAGTATCCAAGTTCAACACTAAAAGATGAACAAGTGCAGAATAACTCAACAATTGTTCACTTCTTGACATGTTTGTTTTAACTGTGGGGACATTTAGTTATTACTGAAGAGGAGGTTTGTTAATTATGAGGACATTTGATTTGTTAACATTTGTTACTTATGTTTACGTTTAGTTTAAAATTTGTTACTAGTTTGTTAACATTTGTTACTAGTTTAACATTTGTTACTAGTTTGTTAACATTTGTTGGTAGTTTGTTAATATTTGTTACTAGTTTAACATATGTTACTAGTGTGTTAACATTTGTTACTAGTTTAACATTTGTTACTAGTTTGTTAACATTTGTTACTAGTTTGACATGTGTTACTAGTGTGTTAACATTTGTTACTAGTTTAACATTTGTTACTAGTTTGTTAACATTTGTTACTAGTTTAAAATATGTTACTAGTTTGTTAACATGTGTTACTAGTTTAACATTTCTTAGTTTGTTTAACATATGTTACTAGTTTGTTAACATTTGTTACAAGTTTGTTAACATGTGTTACTAGTTTTAACATTTGTTTCTTGTTTGTTAACATTTGTTACTAGTTTAACATTTGTTACTAGTTTGTTAACATTTGTTACTAATTTGTTAACATTTGTTACTAGTTTGTTAACATTTGTTACTAATTTGTTAACATTTGTTACTAGTTTGTTAACATTTGTTACTAGTTTAACATTAGTTACTAGTTTGTTAACATTTATTACTAATTTGTTAACATTTGTTACTAGTTTGTTAACATTTGTTACTAATTTGTTAACATTTGTTACTAGTTTGTTAACATTTGTTACTAGTTTAACATTAGTTACTAGTTTGTTAACATTTGTTACTAATTTGTTAAAATTTGTTACTAGTTTGTTAACATTTGTTACTTGTGGGGACATATTGAGTTTATCTTTTTAATTGTGGGGACGTTAAGTTTAACATTTGTTATTTGTGTGGGCGTTTAGTTTGTTAATATTTGTTACCTGTTGAGATGTTTGTTTCATTTACATTTAAGGGCGTTTGATTCGTTACCTGCTGGGGCGTTTGATCTGTCGTTCTGACCAGACACCACCCGGGCCGTTCGGCTGAACGCTCCACCAGCTCCACAGTCTGACCACAGCGGACGCCGAGCTCTCCTGGTCCTCCGGAGGCGAAATCCAACAACACCACCACTAACTCACAGCCTCCTGACAGCTGGAGACACAGGTGAGACAGAGTATTTATTTCTAACAGAGTACTAGTAGTAGTAGTAGTTTTATAAGCAGTAGGGCCCGCCCACAAACACTGTGTCCAGAGGGGTGTGTGCTGCAGCACCATGACTTCACCACTGCTGCAGCTGGCTGGCTGGGTGTGCACATCAAAACGTGGCTGTATGCTGTTATTTAATATTATTATATATATATATATACTGTAGCATTATAGTGTTAATAGCATGTACATAACACAACATGGTATTCCATTCTGCAGATTTGAAGTAGCACCAAACAGAAAAAGCTTTTTGCTTTCAGGGATTCGGAGGGGACGAATAAACGCGACATGACAAACGACAAAAATATAAACCGTGACGCCGTCATACATCATCCTTAATGTACGATCTCCAGCCGTCCAATCACAGCGGGGCAGAAAGCATCATGTGATCTTGTGATAATTAACTGGAGCACATGGGCTCCAGCTGGTGTAGAAAACACTCTCCCTCTCAGAGAGTCTACTGGGAATACTGGGGTGTTCCCCGTCCAAATCCAACACAGATGTGAGCTCAAAACATGCAGACGGTACAAACACATGGATGTGCAAAGGAGAACGCACCCTAGTACATTAACTACTTCACTTTAAGGTATTTCTAATGTCATACTTCTACTCCACTACATTTAAATCACAGCTGTAGTTTACTTTAATTAAGTACAATTAGAAATACCAGTTTAGAGATACTCCAGTCCTGAATTCAAAATGTTACCTCAGTAAAAGTACAAAAGTATATAATAATATATAATATATATAATATAAGATCTGACAAAACAAGACATTTAAAGGACATTAATATCTAACAAAACAAGACATTTAAAGGACATTAATATCGAACAAAACAAGACATTTAAAGGACATTAATATCTAACAAAACAAGACATTTAAAGGACATTAATGGACATTTTTCACTATTTTTTGATATTTTATACTTAACGATTAATCAATAATGAAAATAATCCTTTATAATTCTAATATATAATAATATATAATAATATATCAGTCAGATAATCTGCTGTATTTGTCCATTTCAGTCCCCAGTTCTTCAGTTCCTTCACTCTAAACACCACCGACAGTGCCAGAGGTCAGAGGTCAGAGGTCACAGCCACCGTCCCCTACCCTTAACTTAACTTAAGTTCAGGTAGAACAAATGAAACGTACCTGTTGAGGAGAGCAGAGAAGAAGAAGGGAAAGTTTTCTAGACTAATGTGAGGACTGAACGGAGGAAACTCCCTCCAACACTGAACGAACCCGTCCAGCTGCAGCTGGTGATGTCATCAGACTGAGGACACGCCCCTCTGGAGTGTGTACATCGCTGTGTGTGTGTGTGTGTGTGTGTGTTACCTTGTCGCTGTCGGCGGTGTTTTGTGATGTCCGGGAGGCGATGGAGACGGTGTCGGGTTGACTGCTGGCATCACCCAGACTGTCGGCGTCCTCGCTGGTCTCCCTGAGACGGACGGAAAGACGTGTTTATTATGACCTTTAAAAGTCTGTCATTTCAAAAGCCCTTAACTAGGAAAGTATACTTAAAGGCTCTGAAATATTTACAGTTGCAAATTAAGGTAATTTTAAGGGGTTCTCAGTCAGTTTAAATGAATGGGTTGTAACATATTAAAGGATTTTTAATCCGTTTTCTGCATGTCTGCATGGATTAAGGTTTTTTTTAAGGGTAATTACCCCATATATTCACTAAATTAACATTACAGTTATCCCTTAAAGTGTACCTTAAGGTGTGTCACATTATGGTGTGTTTGTATTTTAGTGAGGACAGAATGTTCTGGAGTTCACGACCATCAGCGCAGAGGTCAGAGGTCAGTTTGACTTTGGCGTGCTGACGGGTCACGTGGTGGGAGGCATCTGGCGTGGACGCGTTAACTGACCTGCGGCTGATGCTGCGCTGGCGCCCCAGGGTGGGGTTTGGCGTCTTGGGGAGGGGGATGGGCTCCCTCAGCGCGCCCCGCAGGTGGCCCCGCCTCTCCTGGATCACCTGGCGAATGCTGCGCACCCACTCCTGCTTCAGCTCCAACGACGCCGCCTGTAGAGAGGAACCACAGACCGTTAGAGACCGCCCAACTAACCCAACGCCATCGGATGATCTGGGCGCGGACGCACCTTCAGCACTGTCTTGTTGTCGGACGTCGGCGTTCGTCCGACCCACAGAGCGAACTTACAGGGGTCGCCCTCGATGTGCTCCGTCACCCCGAGCTCCGACGTCTGGGAGACACAATTATCATGATGTTAGAACATAGTTAAGGTTTCATTTAAGGTGTTTCTTACCCTCAGTCTGCTCTTGTGCAGGTATATAACATGTTTAAGGTGTTTTTTAAGGTGTATTTTACCCTCAGTCTGCTCTTGTACAGGTATATAACATGTTTAAGGTGTTTTTTAAGGTGTTTCTTACCCTCAGTCTGCTCTTGTACAGGTATATAACATGTTTAAGGTTTAATTTAAGGTGTTTTTTACCCTCAGTCTGCTCTTGTGCAGGTATATAACATGTTTAAGGTGTTTTTTAAGGTGTTTCTTACCCTCAGTCTGCTCTTGTACAGGTATATAACATGTTTAAGGTTTAATTTAAGGTGTTTTTTACCCTCAGTGTGCTATTGTGCAGGTATATAACATGTTTAAGGTGTTTTTTAAGGTGTTTCTTACCCTCAGTCTGCTCTTGTACAGGTATTTGGTTCGTCCAGACGAGTCCTTGATCTCCTTGCTGAAGATGAGTGACAGCTCAAACAGGAAGAGGTGTCGGTCCCGCCCCTTCCTGATCAGAGACTTGGGCTCCCAGACCAGGAAGGAGTCCTGCAGGAGGAGCTCTCCCTGGACCTCCAGACCCTCCTCCAGACCTGCCGGTAAGACCATCAGTTAAATACGTCACGTCTCATATTGACAACATCCTGGTATTGAACATGCGCGTTACCTTCCAGCATGCTAACGTGCATAGCATCGTTAGCTCTCTTGGGAACGCTCAGCATCACGTCCAGGCCTTCTTTGATCTCGCCTTTACCCTCCTCGCAGCACGCCAACAACTCCTACAAACACACTCGACTGGATCAGTAGAGAAAACACGCAAACAGCAACTGGACCTGGTTTCGGTTCATTTAGTCGTTTCACTTCTCATCCAAGAAGCTCCTTCAGTTCTGTCTGAATGTTGGGAGAACCGTTCCCTCTAACGGCCCTTAACTCCGGTGGTTCACCTCCAGAGGAGCGCCGTCGTACGCAGAGGTTTCTACATTCCTAACGACCCCACAGAGGTCAAACTCCTCCTGGGTTCCCCTTCCGTTCAGACGGAACTGAAGGATCGTCACCGAGTCCAGTCGCTTCTGACTTAACTTACTCAAATACCGTGGTGATTTTTCACATGTACTTCTAGAAACACGCCGTTATGTGCCGGCGTAGCGTTCGTTACCTTCAGCAGCAGCTGGTACTTGGTGATCCTCTGAACTGGTTTGATGAGAGCTGATGAGATGGAGTTGGTCAGACCGTGTCTCCTCTGGACCTCCTGAAGACACAACACAAGAAGATAAGAGAGTACTGCATCAGACTGTCTGAGTACTCGCAGTACTCCAACTGAATTACTTTATAGGTCAGCGGTTCCTACCAGTCCAGCCTCAGGGCCCAATCTACCCTTCAAGTCACTGACCACTCACAGTACTGCAGTGGATTTATCTGTACTTGTTATAGGACTCTTGATGTCCTGGATGTTTCCTGAGATTGTACTAATGCAGTAAATATTGCAGTATATTTAGCAGTACTGTAAAGCCATGGGCACAATACCAACGTCAGGAGCGCGTGTCGGCTGCGTCGCGTGTCGGCTGCCTGTCAGCTGTGTTTCTGCTGCTGCTGTCAGCCCTTTCTTTCTGCATAGAGTTTGCCTTTTAAAGGCCAATTAACTTCATGATAAATATAATTGATATTTATTTTAGAGAAAGGTTCAGAAACGTGTGGTAATTAGTAAATAATAGTAATAATCCACAATTAAAACTCCATACTGTATTCATCTATGATGCTTTCCAAGTCACTGCATGTTCTACAACACTGTCCGGCACATATTTCAGAATAAAAGCCTCGTGTTAACAAATGAAGGGATTCTGTGCAAAGAAAACCTGCTTTAGGGCTTTTATTTTGAAATGAAAGCAGGAAATGTTGATTTAAACCCCAAACTTTATCAATTCTTGGAGCTCTCAAAGTGACTGCGTGTTCCACGGCACTGACTGCTCATATTTCAGAATAAAAGCCTCGTGTTAACAAATGAAGGGATTCTGTCTATAGAAAAAACGCCTGAGGGCTTTTATTTTGAAATGAAAGCAGGAAGTGTTGATTTAAAAATAAGTCGTGCGTCTCATGCGGGCAGTGTGTCCTCCACTTCAGACGTTGACCAGTTGAACGAACCTCGAAGAAGCCGGCTCCGTGCTGCTGGATCAGTAAACTGGAGTCGGGTTTGTTCCTGCAGTACGTCACGTACATGTGGAACTTATCCGCCTGGAATACACACAGGAATACTTGTTCAATAGTATTAGTACTATGTACGGTATTTAAATCTATACATGATGAAGAAGACCAACTGGTTACCCAGGTAACGAAGCAATGTCCAACGTCCTCAGGAAGCTGCTCGTAGTTCTCCAGCTCCTTCAGGAAGATACTGCAAAACACAGTACAAATACATACACTGTGTACTGGAGCTCTGGAGTACTGGAGGACATGTTGCAGTATACTTAGCAGTGCTACTCAATGCTCTGGATGTTTCCTACTGTAGTACATATATTGTAGTACATTTAGTAGTATATTTAGCAGTACCTGTTGTGGAACTCGTAGATGTCCTGGATGTTTCCGAACACGACGTCGTCCTTGTTGGTGAGACCAGACGGGACGTCCTCTGAGCCGCTCGTCATCTCCCACAGGTACGTCTACATCAGAAGAAGTATTACTGTTAGGAAGTACTGTACTGGTACAAGTACTGCATGTATTCTGTGGTACTATGTGGTACTGCAGTACTACGGTGTACCTCGATACACTCCTGCAGATCTCTGACGTAGACTCTCTCAGTTTGAAGCAGCTCAGCCATGATGTACCTGAGGACACACACACGTTACCAAACCCTAGTACAACGGTAGTACTCTCACCGGTAGTACTAGTACTAGTAGTACTAGTAGTACTCACTCTTTCTTGCGGGCGGAGCGCCTCTTCTCGTCGCTGACCTGATGACTCGGGTCGGACAGGTTGACCTCCGGGTCCGAGTCAGACAGACTGTTGGGGATCAGCTCCAGCTCCAAGTCCTTATTGTCCTGACGAGGGCAAACGCAGTACTAATACATACACACACAATACTACTAATACTACTACGTTACTTCATAAAGTACATACAGACAATACTACTAATACTACAACTTAATGTGTTCTGCACACTAAATACTTCTTTACGTCTTCGTTTCCCAGTGTAATGGCGTGTTGTGTGTGTATTGGTGTGTATTAGTACCTGCGCGCAGCCTCCCAGCGCCGTCTCCAGCAGGTGGCGGTACTGACCCATCCTGACGGTGAAGTCGCGGTACCGTTTGTCCACCGCGGAGACGCAGCGGCGGAGCTCGGTGCGGTGGGCGTGGCCTTTGGCCAGCATGCTCTCAGCCAGTTGGATGAGCAGGTGAACCTTCTCCTGGGTGTGCTGGGAGGACAGGTCAGGGATGAGTACTTGTACATATATGTGTGTATATGTACACACCTGTGTTTGTGTTCTCACCTTGGCGGACACGCAGAACTCTCGGTGTTGGTTCAGCAGTTCTTGCGTCTCGGACAGGTTGGCGCCCGGCGTCGTGTGCGTGACGAGGTAGTGGTCACCTGACTGCTGCAGCCAATCCAGAGCCTGCAAAGGAAAAGACACGTTAATGGTCCAACACCAGGAACGAGTGTTCGTAGGACAGAAGTGTACTGTGACCTGGTGAGTGTTTGGTGAAAGGGGGGCGGGGCGGTCTACCTGTTGGGCGTGGCTCTGGAACATCAGGTACTGCTGGCACTGATCCAGTCGACGTTTCTTCAGAGTCCAGAAATGAAGAACTCTGTTTTCCCTCTGGAGCAGCTCGCTGAGGATCCCTGCAGTACACATGAATACATGTATTTATGTATGAACCAGTTGACCGTGGCGTCCCTCAGGGCTCCGTACTGGTTCCACTGGATTTCTCATTACTGGTGTGTCGGTTTCACCTTTGACCTGCTGCTCCGGTACCCTGGAGTGACCCGTGACCTCGGTGACCCCCGTCATGCTGTGGCCCGAGATGTTCGCCATGGTGACGCTGTTTCGGTGGATGTACTTGAGGAAAACCTCGGCGTTCCGTCGGGCCAGGGTGCAGGCCTGTCGCCATGGAAACAAGACTGTTAGGGGACCCGTTTAGGACCAGGCGGACTCTTTAAAACCTCTCCTCACCTTCAGGAACGCCTCCTTCTGCTCCATGTGTTTACTGACGAGAGGAAGGAGGAGCTCCGGCTGCCTCTCTCCTCCTCCACACCAGTCCTCCTCCCTACGGTACTCCTGCTCCAGACTCTCCAGAACCCCACACACCTGGACAGACAGGTAGACAGGAAGCACGGTAAGACGGGTAGGTAGATAGATGTAGAGACAGGTGGACAGTGAGACAGGTGGACAGTGGTACCTGCTGGGACGTCCTGTAGAAGGCGGCGGAGGCGTTGACCAGTTTGAGTCGGTCTTCAATCCTCAGCATCAGAGTCTGCCAGTGCAGCGCCACCGTCTGGGCACAAGACCTCACTGCATCGGGGTCGTAGTGGCCCGACCTGATGGGCCACCAATAAAACCAGCGTTTTACCATCTGTTATCTTAGTTAGAACCCGACCTGACGGGCCACCAATAAAACCCTCATTTAGCCTACTATAACTGTTAGAACCCGACCTGATGGGCCACCAATAAAACCATCATTTAGCCTACTATAACTGTTATAACCCGACCTGATGGGCCACCAATAAAACCATCATTTAGCCTCATACAACTATTATAACTGTTATAACCCGACCTGAGGGCCCGTTACCATCTGTTATCTTAGTTAGAACCCGACCTGATGGGCCACCTATAAAACCATCATTTAGCCTACTATAACTGTTATAACCCGACCTGATGGGCCAGGACATCGTTTGGCCTCATACACAGTTGGGTTCTAGCTAGAACTCATTCAGAACCAGCGTTCTATAGGAGACTAACCTGACCAGCAGCTCAGCTCTCTGCTGTAGAGCCAGAGCCACCTGGTGGGTCCTCTGCAGGGAGTCGGCGTGGAGCAGAGCCTGGAAACACAACATGGTGATATCAGAGTAATATCAGTGTACTATGATGTACTGTATGTATTAGGGGTATGTATACGGTGTACTGTGATGTACTGTATGTGTTAGAGGTGTGAGCAGTAACCTCGATGGCCTGCTGGAGGCGCTCATGTTCCCTCTGCAGCTGCTCGGCTTCAGACAGACAGCTGGAGTTCAACATGCAGGACGACAGCATCACCTCACCCTCTGAGATCCAGCCCAGCACCTGAGACAGACCGACAGGTAGAGGTCAGACCCTAGTACCTGGAGGTTACCTGGCTCTACAGGTGTGTGTTACCTGTTTGACCTGGCTCTAAAGGTGTGTTACCTGTTTGACCTGACTCTAAAGGTGAGTGTTACCTGTTTGACCTGGCTCTGCAGGTGTGTTACCTGTTTGACCTGGCTCTAAAGGTGAGTGTTACCTGTTTGACCTGGCTCTACAGGTGTGTTACCTGTTTGACCTGACTCTAAAGGTGAATGTTACCTGTTTGACCTGGCTCTACAGGTGAATGTTACCTGTTTGACCTGGCTCTACAGGTGAGTGTTACCTGTTTGACCTGGCTCTACAGGTGAGTGTTACCTGTTTGACCTGGCTCTGCAGGTGTCTCAGCTGCAGGTTCTGCTCCAGGTGTGTGTGGGTGTGATCGGCGATCTGCTGCAGCTCCTTCTGTTTGTCCTGCAGGAGGCGCTGCAGCTCCTCCACCTGAGCGGGGAGACCTCCCTCCGCCTCCGACAGCTCGATACCTGACACACACACACACACACGGTCCTCAGCAGTGTAGTAATATACAACCGTGTGTGTGTGTGTGTGTGTGTGTGTGTGTGTGTGTGTGTGTGTGTGTGTGTGTCTCCATGGCAGCTGGTTTCCATGGAGACCAGCTGTGTGCTTCAGAGAGCAGTTTCCATGGCAACCCCATCCCCCCCTTTTCCCCCCTCCTCCCCTCCATCACCCCTAATATCATCAGTGTGTTCCTGAACTGGACTCGATGTGCTGACGGGTTCTATTCTGTTCTATTATAATGATCTATCTGAGATGGTCACCATGGCAACCAGGTCTGGACACCCCCCCGCCCTCCCCTTCAAAGATGCACCGCTGCAACCCTCCAAATGAAACCCCCAAAAACCTGGAAGCACTTCAAAGACCACATGAGCCCTCGACCTCCTCTCTCTCTACAAGACTCTGAGTCCCCCTCTCAGAGTCCCCCTCAAGGACCACTGGAACCCTATATGGCTAATCACTGACCACCCAAGGATCCCTGAAAATCCTTCAAGGTCCACCTTTGATGGATTCCCCCCCCCCATAAGAAGGGCCCTCTAGAACCCCCTCAAGAACCTCTGAACTCCTCCAAGGAGCACTAGAAATTACAAGACCCCTGAAGTACACAAATAAGACTCCCGGAGTCTCCTCAAGAACTACAGGAACTCCCTAAGGGACCTCTAGGACCCCCTTCTGGAGCAATCGAAACCACTTAAAGACCCCTGGAGAAGACTACTGGATCCCTGGAACCCTGTCAATGACTGATGACGTTCCCTTCAAGACCATTAAACCCTCGTAGAGACTTCTAGGACCCTCTTATTGACCACTGGAGCTCCGTCAAGGTTCTGTTGAACTCCCTCAAGGTTCTCTGAAAGCCCCTCAAGATTGTATTGTATCCCCCTAAGAGACTATTCCTCAAGAACCTCTGAAAACTTCTAGCAAATTGTAGAACCCACCCAAGGTTCCCCTGGAACACACTGAAAGATGCAGTGAGGTCCCTCCAGGTCCATAGACTCCTGTCGGTTACTTCTGGAGATTTCTTGGGGATCAGTGGAGCCCTCTCAAAGATCACTAGGATCAAGGATCTCTGGCATCCCCTTGAGAACTTCTTGAACATGTGGAAGCATTAGAACCCATCCAAGAACTTCTGAAACCCCTCAGGGAGCACTGACCTGTGGAAGTCTCTCTAGGTCACCAGAACCCTGCCAATGGTTCCCTGGGAATCCCTGAGGTACTAGTGGCAACCCCTCCAAGGACTATTTGAACCACTGGAAGCCTGAATCTCGACCTCCTCCGATACCTTTGGGTGGTCTCTGGAAACTCCAGGAACCCTTTCAGCGACCACTAGAACCCCTTAAAGGACTTCAAGAACCACCTGAAGGACCACAGCTGGAACTCCTTTAAGGAGCACTAGAAACTGGTCCTTAGACTCCTGTCAGTTACTTCTGGAGGTTTCTTGGGGCTCAGTGGAGCCCTCTCAAAGATCACAAGGATCAAGGATCTCTGGCATCCCCTTGAGAACTTCCTGAACATTTGGAAGCATTAGAACCCATCCAAGAACTTCTGAAACCCCTTAGGGACCACTGACTCCTGGAATGCAAAGAACTACTTGTGGAAGTCTCTCTAGGTCACCAGAACCCTGCCAATGGTTCCCTGGGAATCCCTTAGGGACTAGAGGAACCCCTCCAAGGACTATTTGAACCACTGGAAGCCTGAATCTCGACCTCCTCCGATACCTTTGGGTGGTCTCTGGAAACTCCAGGAACCCTTTCAGCGACCACTAGAACCCCTTAAAGGACTTCAAGAACCACCTGAAGGACCACAGCTGGAACTCCTTTAAGGAGCACTAGAAACTGGTCCTTAGACTCCTGTCAGTTACTTCTGGAGGTTTCTTGGGGCTCAGTGGAGCCCTCTCAAAGATCACAAGGATCAAGGATCTCTGGCATCCCCTTGAGAACTTCCTGAACATTTGGAAGCATTAGAACCCATCCAAGAACTTCTGAAACCCCTTAGGGACCACTGACTCCTGGAATGCAAAGAACTACTTGTGGAAGTCTCTCTAGGTCACCAGAACCCTGCCAATGGTTCCCTGGGAATCCCTTAGGGACTAGAGGAACCCCTCCAAGGACTATTTGAACCACTGGAAGCCTGAATCTCGACCTCCTCCGATACCTTTGGGTGGTCTCTGGAAACTCCAGGAACCCTTTCAGCGACCACTAGAACCCCTTAAAGGACTTCAAGAACCACCTGAAGGACCACAGCTGGAACTCCTTTAAGGAGCACTAGAAACTGGTCCTTAGACTCCTGTCAGTTACTTCTGGAGGTTTCTTGGGGCTCAGTGGAGCCCTCTCAAAGATCACAAGGATCAAGGATCTCTGGCATCCCCTTGAGAACTTCCTGAACATTTGGAAGCATTAGAACCCATCCAAGAACTTCTGAAACCCCTTAGGGACCACTGACTCCTGGAATGCAAAGAACTACTTGTGGAAGTCTCTCTAGGTCACCAGAACCCTGCCAATGGTTCCCTGGGAATCCCTTAGGGACTAGAGGAACCCCTCCAAGGACTATTTGAACCACTGGAAGCCTGAATCTCTACCTCCTCCGATACCTTTGGGTGGCCTCCAGGAACCTTTTCAGCGACCACTAGAACCCCTTAAAGGACTTCAAGAACCACCTGAAGGACCACAGCTGGAACTCGGTCAAGATACTCTGGAAACACTCCTGGAAGCCCCCAAAGACTCATGTAGTCCCTTTCTTGTCTCCGGTACGGTAACCGGTGCCTCTTACCTGACGCTTGGACCTCAGTGATGTACTGCTGAAGGTCGTGACCTTGCTGGATGACCTCATAGATCATGTTGTTCATCGCTAGCCTTCGCTCCATGTGCCTGCAAACCAACCAATCAATCAACCAATCAATCAAAACCATGACGCGGCCTCGTTCTTGGCGAGTCGCGGTGATGTCATCACACCGGCCTGTTTACCTGTGGATGCGCTGCTGTGCTAGCGTTAGCACCTCGGGGCTAGCCTCCGCCAGCCGCGACTGGCCCAACGCTAGCTTGTCCTGGGCTAGCTTGTCCTGGTTAGCGTCGCCTAGCCGCGGCGATGCTTGCTTCTCTGCGGAAAAGTCCTGGGACTGTTTCTGGAGGTCCTGCTTCCAGGCGTCCATTTCCCCCGTTACCTAGGAAACACGTAAACAGGAAATGCAGCCTTGACACAGCGGCGGTACAACAACATATTGATTATTGATTATTGATAAACGGCGTACCTCCAGCGTGCACTGCTGCAGGATGCGCAGCTGCAAGTAAACATCCAACCGGATCTTCCTCTGGTGGAAAAGTTCCTCCAGCTGGACGTGAGACTCCTCCAGCTGCTGCAGCACTGTCTCCACATGGACCACCGAGCTGCCCTGAGGCCTGAAACAAACGCACCTAAACTGGTTAAACAGACCAGAGAACAAACCCACCCACATTGGCTTCAGAAACTAGAAAACAAATGCACCCACACAGGCTACATGAAGTAGGAAACTAACACACCCGCAAGGTTTACATTACACCAACTCCACACTGGCCCCTGAGCTGCGCTGACAAGTGAATCAAACGCACCCACACAGGATATACAAACCTAAAAACAAACAGACCCATACAGGTGATATAGATCACAAAACAAAAGCCCCTAAACTACAAAATAAAAGCACCCACACACTCTATTTAAACTATAAAAACAAAAGCCCCATAACTACAAAATAAAAGCTCCTACACACTCTACTTAAACTCGAAAACAAATGCACCTAAACTACAAAATAAACTCCCACAATAATTACATACGCCAGTTAAGACACGGGCCTCTCAGCTGCCCTGACGAGGGAATCAAACGCACCCACGCTAGTTGCAAAAAGCCCACCCGTGCAGCGCTGATGCATGAATCAAACGCACCCTCTCTCTCAGTGAGTACCTGAGTTGCAGGATGAGGTCTTCTCCTTCCCGGATGACACTCATCGCAGCTTCCTGTGGGTCAGGGTTAGAGTCGGGGTTAGTGTGGGGGTCAGAGGTCAGCGGGGTGTTAGGTTGTTATGACAGGGTCAGGGTCAGAGGTCAGAGGTCAAAGGTCAGCAGGTGTACTACCTGTGTGTTGGCCTGCTGCTGCTGCTGCTGGCTGATCAGAGCCTGAAGAGACTCAACGGTGTCGGGACACACGAGGAGGTCTGAGGAGGAGAGCTGCTTCTGGAGGCCCTCCATCCACACCGAGAGCTGAGGAGGAGGAGGAGGAGGAGGAGAGAGGAGGAAGAGGAGAAGGAAGAGGAAGAGGAAGAGTGAAAATAAATATAGATAAAGTAAACCACAACTATTCTAACATTATAGTATGTACATACAGTATATACAGTATATATATATATATACTGTATATATATATATACATAAATATACTGTATGTATGTATA